>CM055270.1:79394395-79558821 GCA_029237695.1 Conchocele bisecta | reverse complement strand
AACATTGTGTGATGTTTATATCTAATGCACAGTGTGATAATTTCGTGGCATTCACATGTGTGTGCTCCCCTGGCTATATGGATGATGGATCAGGAAGAAACTGTACCAGCAGTGGTATGTACACCACCAATCTGTTCCTCTATGGAGTCGATACAACATGAAACACTTCATCATATATGGATAGTCGGTGAACACAAACATTACTAGGCGTCTGGGCTTTACATTAAAACGTGCTAACCATGTGAACCCGAAAGCCCGCTATAGCGGTTTATGCAAACAGCGCAGCTCCCGAGCCGTCTCAACAGAATCTACAATTTTTCGAAAGTAATTTTCATATTTTTGAGAACAAAAAATACCCCCTTTTCATAAATAGACTAGTCTGAAAATCATGTTTTGACGGTGGGATTGGTTGCAAAATTAACATATCAAATAATCCAATTCCAATTACTTATACGTAAAGAGTTACACATGTACACGGTTTTCATTCTCCAAATCAGAAAGTGAGATTGGTCCAGGTTGAAATACGTTCCGAACAGCGCGATTTCGGATGCGATTGTGGACAACATGGTCAGGAAGCCGTACAAACACGGCTGCAGATCGTTTTTCACTAGTATAAATGCAGTGCAAGCTTTTGTAAGCCTTTCCGTGTATGTATTGCATCCTCATGTTCCAAATGGGGAAATGTTGGACCATAGAACGTGCAATTCTGACAAACATGTACATGTAGTAACGCACGTTAATGTGTTAAATTTGACATACCTGCGAGCATCGCCCATATCAGATACTCCATTGAATCGAGTGACACGATATACGCTGAAATTCGTTGCAGATTTGAATGTACTGATATATGTAATATTTTCGAATCACTATGTTTGATTTCGTCTGAAATGTTATTTCGTTCAAATGGAATGCCATGACTTTTTATGTATTAAATTACTTTTTTTGTCATAAATCATTAAGCCATCTGCTGTATCTGATATTTATTATTTGATTCCTTCTTCTCAATACCACTTTTCAGATATCGTAGTGCAGCCTCGTTTTCGAAAGATAACCACTTTATATAAAGTATTTTCGGTGTTGGCAACCAGCCCCAATTTGAAACAATATTGTTGAAATGCATTTAAATAGTATTTGAATTCTTGCTAGACAAATACAACACTTAAACGTTGCATTCAGCATGTCTATGCGACTTTTGCTACATGTATGTAGATAGCATACGACACATATTCTAGGAATGTAGTAATGTGCAATAGTTGGTCATAACGTACAATATACATGAATGAGAACGTTATATCATACGAATTGGGTTGTGTTAGGGTCTGTTTTGGAATAAATGAAAAGGCACTGGGAGCACAACAACAGTTATTGTAAATTTGAAATATGTAATATACATGTACATGTAACTTTTGAATCATTCGTATTTTGTTTCAAAATAGGATATGCATAGATGACTAAATAGCCACAATACATGTGGGTCGGGTTAATATTTAACGATGTTCTTATGTATTGAGAGTCAATGTTACATGTTATTGTTGACAATATGCACACTAAATAGAGACGATTTGCTAACCTTGTAATATGGTACTACAAACGTTTTGTGATCGATCTTGGCAGTCAGTCAGAAAGTATATGGACAGTCAATGATGACACGCGATGCACAAGACTATTGAACTTTGGAGGTACGGCTTAGTGATCAATTGTCTCAAATATAGCAGTCTACTTACTTATTTCATTACTACTAACGTGAACTGAGTTCCGCGGTCAGTGAGCATCTCCTCAGGAAAGCCTTGTATGGTAAACATATATAGTAATGCTTCCGCTACTCGTTCGGCCTCAGTGACTTGTGGTACGGCCTGGCTCTACGTTCATAATAGCATAGTCTATTAAATGTACCTATGTATGTACAGACTATTTCGTTCGCTAACAATAGTGGCCCGATAATATCACTGCTACTCATTTGAATGGTGTGTCAAACAGCGGCATAGTCCCTAGCGGAACCTTAGTAATGTGTCCCTTTAAAACTGTAATTTGACAAATGTCAATAGGCTACACAACCATGTACATTACAATCACCGCCTACGCCTGACCAATATAATTATTATAGTGCTCCATCAGTTTCAATTTCTTAACGCTGAGATAACCCGCCATGATTGACCTATGTGCGCCTTTCATCACTTACATAAATCTGCGAGATTTCGTGACTACATGTACTAGCTAATAAAGCTGTATATCTGTCTTGCGAGTGTAGCTTTATTCCCGTTGTCAATGTAGCCTATTTCACCAACATTGCAAAGTATACTTATCTTGCTCAGTACACTTTGATGGGGAAACTTTCAATGTAAGTATAAATTTATATTATAGTGAGTTTCTTACATTATCACAGCCATTTTAATAATTATGCATACTATGAATCATCAAATATATGCAGTCGTTAATTATATATGAAATAATGCATTGTGGGAAAAATAAATGATTACTACCTCAAAGTATGCGTAGCTAGATAATTATGTTTTGGTGAAATCGACTACGGGACTTCACTATTCCGTCCTTTCCATTCGGAGCCAAAATAAGAAATCCTCACCGAGCTACGTTTCGCTACTTCACAGTGATACTGTTGTCTATATAGAATGTACAGTTATTTGTGGTACATAGTAATGATTTCAAACATATTGTCATTTATGTACTACCGTGCACATATAATGTTAAACATTACCCATTTAACATAATATCATACTCGCCTCGGCAACGGTAATAATTCATCGATATGCATTGCATTGCATTGCGCTATAAACCTGCCGATTACTGTATTCTTTCTAGAATGTCCAGCACCGATACCTCCAGACGGTGGTATGGTCACGCCGGGGGAAGTGTTTTCTGTCGGTGACACGGCAAACTATACCTGTGAACCGGGGTTTTGGTTGGATGGGGAATCCGACACTACATGCTTGGACGACGGTACATGGACAGACTACGCAGAATATTTGACATGTATTTTTGTTGGTAGGTACTGCAATACGTGTGGCCGAGACTAGAGAAACAGGGTTTATGGGATTTGTGCCAAGTGTAGCTCCTGATCTGAAATAATACTCATGGGACATGATACCGATTTATATTGTTTGATACGAGACTAGAGAAATAGTGTTTATGGGACTTGTGCCACATGTATCTCCTGCACTCAAATAATACTTCTGGGTATGATACCGATCTATATGGCTTGATAGGAACATGACTTGCATTAATGGAACGGCGCATGTAAGGCACTTTAAATGTGTATATTTGTTTTACGTTTGTGGCCGGGCTTGGGTTGTCCAGCTGTTCAATGACAAATGTAGTTGCATCACTGACTGCGTACATTCAGGTACTTAACATTTCAGAGACGATCGTGATAACTAGTCATATGTGGCTGTGACTGGATAAATGGGCATACGACATTTGTGACCAATTTAGCTCCGAGTCAAATATCATACTCCTGTATCTGATAACGCATATATCGCTTACTAGAAGCAAGGCGGGTGATTCATTGATGGAATGGCGAATAGCGCATATGCTGATCACACTGTGCGGATGCACATGATGATCTGGATCATATGCTAGTCCCTAAACACAATAGCTCCATTACTCCAGTTACAACTGCTTTATATCAAAATATTCATATAAGTTACAATGTGCTGCTCAAAATATGGATATGTACTTAAGTAGATGCAAAAGTAGACAAACTCAAAATCATACAACCTACATACACAGCAGGATAAATGTCATTCCAGGATATATATAAACTATAGAATATTCATGTAATACGTAGAAATAATGCAATCAGTTAACTCTTAAATGTGTATCGCAATAAATGTTAATACATGTAAGATCACCCATGCATTAGACATCCAACAGTTCAGTTGCCACCCGTATCCACATATTTAAGAATGTCTACTACTGGAGCCTCCGGCAAACGGTTTTGTCGTCCCGTCGAGTGCGTTTATGTATGGTGAAACTGTGGACTATATATGTGACCCGGGATACACGTTGGACGGAAATAGCACAACCACGTGTATGTGGGACGGAACGTGGAGCAGTGGACCTGCCACATGTAGATGTATGGATGGTAGGTGGGAGATTGTGTATTTTATATTTTCATTGTCGTGTATGTTCATGATTGGATATGAAACAGTAATGTACTGTTCATGGAGTGCGTAATTAAGGCGGAACCTCCCCAAACCGGACACCCTTGAGACCTCCCAGGGTGTCCGGCTTAGAGAGGTGTCAATATAGACGGTTATGTGGCGGTTATGTAATAAAGAACTATTGCAAAGTGTCATTGGAATTTTTTTTTAGTATATCTGGTCTGAATATATTATGCCACAAAGCCTGGCCAAATGAATTTGCATGCCATATATTCACTTGACGTTGGCGATACAAATGAAATATGATGTCAATAGAACAACATTCATGGCGACGTTAAATATGCCAATGTAAGTTGTTTCACAGTCAGATGTACGTCGTGTCTCAGTCTCAATATAGCAATACGGTCATACGGCTGTTGGATTGTATTACTAATTCAATTGCCCATTTATCTTTTGAATTTGAACTTGAAGATTAACTTTGAACGTATTGATGTACATCCTGTGTAGTTATATTTCCGACGAACAATATATGTATATAATCATGTTGTGTAGTCCAATGGTCATGTTTTGGTACAATACTATATATTCATATATATATATATTAAAATATGGCAGTTGGATTGGATCAATAATGCAATTACCTCATTCCTATTTAGAATTTGAATCGGAACATTACAGTTAGTGACAACCTTTATTTCTGTCGTTACAGAATGCACAGCGCCCGCACCTCCAGCAAACGGGTTTGTCTCCCCGGGGAACGTGTTTACAATTGGTGAAGCGGTAAACTACACGTGTTACCAGGGGTATCGGTTGGAAGGAGAAAACACAACGATCTGTTTGGATGTCGGGATATGGAGCAACGACGCTCCCAATTGCACCATCGTTGGTATGTTGTATTCACAAGAAATACACTTAGTTATTTACAATTCATGGACGAGCGTATATTAAGATTACTTGATACATGCTAGATGAGATTTGACTACCGATTGACAAAGCAACTGATCTGAGTGACATTGAATTATTCATATGACGAGACCTATACCCTACGGACACCAAAGAGAAAGCAAAATACAAATTACACTTGTATCAGAGACAATGGTGATTATAGACCTGCCTGGACAGGAACAGTATGTCAGCGTCCCTTACACAAACGCCTCTTATAATTAATTTAATACATCGGTAAGGGAAATAATGTAATCCATATTGTTTACTAATAATTTTATTGAAAAACATAAAATGCAAAACAAAAACAAATAGCCATCATCGACCCATTTTATGATGCGATATTCATCAAATGGAAATTAAATTAATACTTAATTAGCAACTCCCACTAGTGCGACTGAATTTATTAAACCGGTTGGACACAACAATATTTCCCGGTTGATTATTTTATGACACGTTTCAAGTTGTTTTGTTATGTGGTGAATTTTTTTTAAGAATACTATATAGCCAGGTGTATGCAAATATAATTAATTTCGGTAGGTATGATATGATACTTTGCCAGTTGAATTTTGGGCGGTCAGAACAAATAAGAAATTTTTAGGAATAAAGTTAACTTGAAATTCAGTGGTTGTCAAAATAGTTTAAACCCGGCCTATGTTTAATCAAGTGGGAGCATGTGATGGAAACGATCAGGGTTCATCCTTACCGGAATTCAGACTGGAGACCTGGTTTGGTCCTCACATATGTCTTTTGGCATGTTTTATGTTATATCCCATATGTGAGTATTACGATTATTCGTAATCTTATTTTAGGGGAAGGGGCCAAGTGACTTTGGTGTGGTATGAACAAAAATAAGTGATTTTTTAGGAATGCTAACTTGAAATTCAAGTTAATTCAATTAAGTTAACTATTCAGCTATATTCCAATTTAAGTATGTTCGGTCGGGATGATAAGAAATTTTGCAAGTTAAATGTTTTGTCAGTCAACAACAATAAGTAATTATTATGATAACGAGCTTGAAATTCATGTTAATTCACTAAATTTTGCTGTACATTCAGCTGTATTCTAATTTAATTCTGCTTGGTCGGTATGATATGAGATTTTGCAAGTTAAATATTTTGGCGGTCAGCCAAAATATGTAATTATTTTTTTGCGGTCAGCAAAAATAAGTAATTTTTAGGAAGGCCAACATGAAATTCATGTTAATTGAATTAATTATTCTGCTGTATTCAAATTTAATTTTGCTCGGTCGGTATCATATGAGATTTTGCAACTGGGTTAATTTTTTTGCCGGTCAGGCAAAATAAGTAATGTTTAGGAATGCTAACTTGAAATTCAAGTTAAATCAATTAATTATTCAGCTGTATTAAAATTGAATTATACTCGGTCAGTATGGTATGAGCTTTCACAAGTTAAATGTTTTGGCGGGAAACTAAAATAAGTAATTGTTAGAAATGTTAACTTGAAATTCAAGTGTATTCAATTAATTATGCTATTCATTCAGCTGTATTCAAATTCAATTATGCTCGGTCGGTATGGTATGAGATTTGATGAGTTATATTTTTTAAGGGTCAGCAAAAATAAGTAATTTTTAGGAATGCTGCTAACCTGAAATTCCATAATTTATTCAGCTGTCTTCAAATTTGATTATGCTTGGTCGGTATGATATGAGATTTCGAAAGTTCATTTTTGTTTGCGGTCAGCAAAGATAAGTATATTTTAGGAATGTTAACTTGAAATTCAAGTTAATTGAATTAATTATTCAGCTGTATTCCACTTTAATTATGCTCGGTCGGTATGATATGAGATTTCACGACTGAGTTACATTTTTTTATGGTCAGCAAAAATAAAAAGAAATTCAGGAATGCTAACTTGAAATTCAAGTTTAATTTAATTAATAATGATATAAATTCATCTGTTTTCAAATTTAATTATGCTAGGTCGCTATGATATGAGCTTTCGCAAGTTGAAAAAATGTTCATGTTAAATGAATTAATTATTCAGCTGTATTAAAATTTAATTTTGCTCGGTCGGTATCATATGAGATTTTGCAACTGCAGTCAGCAAAAATAAGTTATTTTTTAGGAATGTTAACAAGAAATTCAAGTTAATTCAATTAATTATTCAGCTGTATACAAATGTAATTATGCTCGGTCCGTATGATATGAGATTTAGCAAGCTAAATTTTCAGCATAAATAATTATGAGATTTATTCCAGTTTGCCAATATTAGAATGCACACGTAACATCGGTTTGTTTTTTGGATTATGTCTAGAAATTCGTTAAAAGTGCACGGAAGTACAGTAAAGTTGTAAAAATAGAAACAGGAATGAAATGTTTAATTATTTAATTTTGCTATTTTATTATGCCAATTAAGGCAACTGTACTGAATTGCACGTATTTGAACGTATGGTTAACGTGTAGCGGGTTTTGGTCATGTGGCTGTCAAAAATGAATGAAAATCTGCTTTGGAATGACCATTTTGACTTTGTTTCAAAAAGATCTCCTCGTATCTTCGGTTGCTATCGAAAATTAGTTATTTCCTCTTCTAGAGCATTGATTGCTATTTTACAAAGTTTATATACAGCCCCATTTCGACTACTGTTGTATGATCTGGTCTATTTCATCAAATCTAAATCGAGCAAAAATTATAAAATTGCAAAGGCGTGCATGCAAAATTATTCTTGGTACCGAGTATTTCGATTTAAATAAGCAATGATAAGACTAAACATTTTAAGTTTTGATGAAAGTATATTTTTGCAGAAAGCTAAAATGAAGTACAATACGCGCAATGGATTAGTTCCCTCATATTTAAGTGAAATGCTTATTATGTAATCAACACGCATGGAGAACACTAACATAACACTAAGATATGTGACAAACGAGGCCCTGTATGTTCCTAGACCAAAACAGAATTATTTAAAGGATTATTGTATCTGCGAATTGATGTAGACCCTGACCGTCCTTCGCATACACACAGTCTGAACTGGGCCATTAATGTTGGTTATCCAGTCACTAACATTTAATCATTAATGTCACTACATCGAACGGACTCTGTCGGGATATTAGTATTGACTCCATTACAAAAGAGGAAAGTCCACTAACATTCCTCTTTTTCGGAGGCTGATTTGCATTTTATTTTTTAATGCTCTTTTTGATCCATTTCTGGACCCCCAGGGTAGAGATTTTCACCCATATGGAGTGATTTTATCAACACAAATATTACACTTTTAGATATAAGGAGGGGGGAAATTCCCCCCCCCTCAAACAATCCATCCGCATTCATTCGGGATAACGTACAGAATTTAAACAAAGAAAAAGTGATAAGAAAAATCATTTATTAATAATATATTAATATGGGTCTATATATAATGTACAAGCACGAAATATCAAATGTTCACATAATGTACATACCAACAACGACAAAAAGTAGCAGAAACCAACCAGTGGAGGGGGGATTTCCCCCCCCCCCCCCCCCTGTATCACAAATTTGATGCAATGTTGATGCTTTTCACATACTATTCACATAACATACAATCAACGACAAAAAGTAGCAGAAAGCAACCAGCGGAGGGAGGGGGGGGGGGAATTTCCCCCCCCCCCTTGAGAAAACATATGTGAGAACATATCACAATTTTGTTGCTTTTCATATAATATTCACATAGTATACAAACAACGACAAAAAGTAGCAGAAACATAACACACAATCAACGACAAAAAGTAGCAGAAACCAACCAGTGGAGGGGGGGTTGAAATCCCCCCCCCCCCCTGCCCCCCCCCCCTGAGAAACATATGTGACAAACATATCACAATTGTGATGCTTTTCACATAATATTCACATAGTATACAAACAGCGACAAACAGTTGCAGAAACCATCCAGTGGAGGGGGGGGGGGTAAATTTACCCCCCTGTGAGAAACATATGTGAGAAACATATCACAATTTTGTTGCTTTTCACATAATATTCACATAGTATACAAACAACGACAAAAAAGAGCAGAAACCAACCAGTGGGGGGTGGAAATTCCCCCCCCACCCCCTGTGAGCAACATATGTGAGAAACATATCACAATTTTGATGCTTTTCACATAATATTCACATAGTATACAAACAACGACAAACAGTTGCAGAAACCAACCAGTGGAAACATATGTGAGAAACATATCACAATTTTGTTGCTTTTCACATAATATGCACATAGTATACAAACAACGACAAAAAGTAGCAGAAACCAACCAGTGGAGGGGGGAAATTCCCGCCACCCCCCCCCCCTCCCCTGTGAGAAACGTATCACAATTTTAATGCAATTTTGATGCTTTTCACATAATATTCACATAACACACAATCAACGACAAAAAGTAGCAGAAACCAACCAGCGGAGGGGGGGGGGGGGAATTCCCCCCCAGCCCCCCTGTGAGAAACATATGTGAGAAACATATCACTATTTTGATGTTTTTTGTTGTTCACATATTATTCACATAGTATACAAACAACGACAACAAGTAGCAGAAACCAACCAGTGGAGGGGGCGAAATTTCACCCCCCCCCCCCCCCTGGTGAGAAACCCCTAAACATATTCACAATTTTTATGCAATTTTGATGCTTTTCACATAATATTCACATAACATACAATCAACGACAAAAAGTAGCAGAAACAAACCACCAGAGGGTGCTGACAGTTAATGGTTGATGGTTGTTTTAATCCTGCATTATTTCAATCAACAATACATTTTGGAGCATCAATATGCGAGATGTTTCTGGCTTCCTTGCTGATTGCTCCAGAATGTATTGATGATTGAAATAATGTCTGAATTGGTAATGATTGATGAATGCAGGATTAAAATAACATCAAACCATTACTGTCAGCACAAGCATAAGGAATCTGTACAGATGAATAAATCTCTAATACATTGGCTCCAGAATGTATTGATGATTGAAATAATGCCGGATTAAAACAACCATCAACCATTAACTGTCAGCACAAGTATGGAAATCTGTACAGATGAATAAATCTCGAATACATTGGCTCCAGAATGTATTGATGATTGAAATAATGCAGGATTAAAACAACCATCAACCATTAACTGTCAGCACAAGCATGGAAATCTGTACAGATGAATAATAAATCTCCAATACATTGGCTCCAGAATGAATTGATGATTGAAATAATGCAAGATTAAAACAACCATCAACCATTAACTGTCAGCACCATTAACTGTCAGCACAAGCATGGAAATATGTACAGATGTTCAGCACTGTCAGGCATCTTTGGTACACCATATCACTTGGTCTCAGGTGTGAATCCCCGTAAGAAAATGTGGCTACACTGCTGAACGGATGGCATTCTGAAGGCCTCCAGAGGTGCGAGTGGCCAACCCTGAAAATAATTACAAATCACTTGAATTTTGAACAAGAACACTTAAAGCGAAAACAAGTGTGAAATAGCCAAGAGACGCATCTAAATGCTGCCTGGACTGGTTAAAATTACAAATTTGGCCCTTTAGGCATGGGTGGGCTATAGAATGAAATGAGATGTGCTGAAAAAGCACATGCAGTTCCATGTCAATCAGACTTGTGGTTGCAATGACACCCGAAAAGGTAATAATGCATATTATCTAGGGCCTTGATAAGCAAATATAAAGATGGTAACACTAACGAATGTTTACCACAGCAACACAAAGTTCGATAAAATTGGATAATATGTGTTTTGTTAAAGGCCCTGTGTCTCAGCAGTGGATGAAATGTGACCAAAACAGTTGGTACATGTAACTATCTAGCAAATGAGCAGACACTCACAGATACCCCCGACCTCTGCCTGAACTGACAAAAAAAACTTATAACGCAAATCTTACGGATGGACGAACAGACAAACAAAATGACGAAAAAATTATATACACCTTGACATACTTCTTATGGTTTTCTGAATATATATGACCCTATGGGTCACATGACCAAAAGTGTTGAATGTCACAATATATACGCCCGTTGAGGCATAGCCAGTTAGCAACACATCGTCTCATCATGGTAATCATGTATGGCCAATCATTTCATCGGTTTTGAAAGTGTATAGCAGAAACAGAAGCACATTCTTGACATTTGACCTCTAAGGGTTACCCTGAACTTGGACATAAAGATGTGGGTATTGAAATGGACATCATCTCAAGGCAAAACATTTGAAATCCTTTCATAGGTTCAGATTTGTCTCCGAATTTAAAAATTGTGGTGCAAACATAGTTTATGAATCGTTACAGCTGACCAGATACTCACCCGGTTACAAGAAATTTCATTTTACAGCCGTTCTCGTTACACTGTATACATGTCCACGCTGACGCTTTAGACTTCTCGCCAATTCTCCTCATACACCTAACACATCTGTAATGTCATTGTATAACATGGCAAATGATAAACTGTAACCAGTGCCTTGCAGACTGAAACTGGAGAAATTGGGATAAGTTATGGCCAGTGTAGCTCCTGCCTGTAGCTGGATAATGATCTACGATGCTTGTTAGATGCATGACAGCACAGGTGTATCATTGATGGGTTGCCGAACAGTGCAGACCCTGCAGATGCACAGGCTGATCTTGATCTACATTGGTTGCAAAACCCAAGTACCCATTTCTCCACTTGCAGTCAGGTTGGCGATAGTAGTAGTAGTAGTAACAAGAGCTGTACAATAGCTCGACTACGAGTGTTGTCGATGTACACATAGCTTGAGAAACAAGGTGGCCGCGGCCCGCATAAAGACCTTAACCAAGGTTGACTAAAAACCTTAACCAAGGGAAATTAACTAAGTAATTCAAGGTTAAATGTAGGTCAATGTCAGATATAGGTCAAGGGTTATTGATGTACATCACTAGGAGATGAAGTTTTCCAGGTATGGTTGCTGTAGGCCCAGGAGTATTCCATATACAAGCTTGACTATAAACCTTAAGCAAGTTTGAGTACAATTCTTAACCAAGAGGAAATAACTAAATAATTCAAGGTTAAATGTAGGTCAAGGTAAAATATAGGTCAGGGGTTATTGATGTACATCCCTACGAGAAAAAGTTATCCAAGTATGGTGTATGTATACACAATAGTATTCCATCTACAAGCTTGATTAAAAAGCTTAACCAAGGTTGACTAAAAACCTTAACCAAGGGGAATTAACTAAGTAATTCAAGAGGAAATGTAGGTGAAGGTCAAATATAGATAAAGGGTTATTGCTGTACATCCCTATGAGAAAAGGTTGTCCAAGTATGGTGTCTGTATGCACAATAGTATTCCATCTACAAGCTTGACTAAAAAACTTAACCAAGGTTGACTAAAAACCATAACCAATGGGAATTAACTAAGTAATTGAAGGTTAAATGTAGGTCAAGGTCAAATATAGGTCAGGGGTTGTTGATGTACATCACTAGGAGATGAAGTTGTCCAAGTATGGTTGTCTGTATGCACAATAGTATTCCATGTACAAGCTTGACTAAAAACCTTAACCAAGGGGAATGAAATAAGTAATTCAAGAGGAAATGTAGGTCAAGGTCAAATATAGAGCAGGGGTTATTGATGTACATCACTAGGAGATGAAGATGTCCGAGTATGGTGGGTGTAGGGCCAGTATTATTCAATATACAAGCTTCACTAAAAACCTTAACCAAGGCGTGACGGTGACGCATACGTGACTACATAAGCTCTAACTATTCTTCGAATAGTCGAGCTAAAAACGGTCAGGGGTTGTTGATGTACATCGTACTTCATAGGAGATGAAGTTGTCCAAGTATGGTGGGTGAGGGCCAGGATTATTCCATATACAAGCTTGACTAAAAACCTTAACCAAGGCGTGATGGTGACGCCGACGTGACTACATAAGCTCTAACTATTCTTTGAATAGTCAAACTAAAAATGAACTGATAACACAAACTAGATGTTCGCGGCCTGCATGTCGCGCCTGAGGGCGAGGCATGGACACTAAAAAAAGAGATATATTATAACGAAAAAAAAAACTTTAGCCAAACAACTTTAACCAAACACTTTAACTGGACACACGTACGTACGTACGCCAAAGTGCCGACTATATCGCGCTTTCCGCAAGCGGGCGCGACAAAAAGACAATAATATTGTAGTTGTTAAAACATATTACTTTTTCAAATAATTTCTGAATGTTTTAGTACTGATAATCAAGATTTCCATTTCAGAAATATTGGTAGCCAAAGGGAAATTGTGGCTACCAGTAGTGCCACCTTACTTATTGAATGAAAATAAAATAGAGTAATGATAAAAATACACAAAGTCTATCCAACTTACGGTTGCAGAGATATTGGGTACCCAAAAACTTTAAACACGAATCTTAAGGATGGAGGAACGGAAATATGAAAACTATAGTTTGTATGCCGGGGGTATAGTGTTATGTTTCAACCTCAAGTATGCTATATGTGCGCACATTTTCGTGAAATAACTTCTGTATTCTATACCCGATCATTAGGATACTTTTTTGTAGAATCAGTATTTGTAACATTGGTAATTACTAGCTTAGATAATCTCAGCTTGACAATGCCTTTTTCTATTTCATCTGTCTTTTATATTTTCTGTATCCTTCTAGCTGAGATGTCACAATAACAGCCTCTCCTCAGTGATTTTGTACTTGCGATTTGCGACATTGTCTGACAAGCGAGGTGAAAAATGTTTACTTACATGTGTCTCCTCGGTTCATGGATGTTTTTATAAAATACTGCCCAGATTAAGACCACAAAACGCGAGGACATAAATACTGAGAATGTGCTGTTACTGTGACCAAAAAGTACACAGCAAGTGTCTCAGCTAAGAACAAAAATAAAATACCGCAGAAATAGTAAAAGACATCTATATAGCTGAGATTATCTAAGCTAGGTAATTACTAGTTGCGAACAGTCACTTATGCAATGACTGCAATCTACATGTACTGTCCGTAGCCAAAGTTACGATTCCATGCATAGGCTTCCTCTGCAGAATAGCGAATCAGATGTGATTCGCACTTGTTAATTGTGAAATATATTCTACATTTATTAACTGAAATGAATGCAACATTATGAAAATAATATATTACAGCAATTATGAAATAAATTTGTAAATTTTAGTTGCAGTAAGTAACTTTGCAAAATACTCCCATATCGTCCGTACACAGAGTTACGACGGTGCCCTCCATATACAATTCGGACTTTCGCTGTTAATTGTGACATATTTTCTGTATTTTTCAATTGAAAGAAATGTCAGTAATTGTAAAAGTAAAACAAGTATGTAATTCTGAAACAAATGTTATCATTGTAGTACGACTAACAAATAAAACATTGCCTTTCCAGTAACTGGACCCCAACATACCTAAATTTATATTTAGATTTCGGTTGTCACTGACTGGGTCATTTTTCGATTCTAGTTTAAATTTACACAACATTCAATCTACATCTGTTTGTTTGTTGGGGTTTAACGGCCTATCAACAGCTAAGGTCATTTAAGGCCGGGTCAGTGGGTTTAGCACTAAATACCATATATTACCTGTACAAGTACATGTACATGTTCAAGTACATGTAATTTACAAATGGGGGGGGGGATCCCAGAATCAGAACTGAATATTTACATTAAAACGAGGATGGCCGCGGCCCGCATGTCGAGCCCGCCGAGGCATTTGATGGCCTCAGAGTGTATTTATTTGAAGTTTGATGCCCAATAAGCATACAAAGTTTCAAGCAAATCTGACTTACGGTTACAGAGATAGTAGGTATGTGAAAACGCAGATTTCGGAACGCGAAATTCTAAATAATTTGACCTTGACCTTGGGCACAGGGGCCGCATGAGTGGAATAAAGCATGAATATATGGATGATGAATAATAAGTCTATGAAGTTTCAAGTCAATGTGACTTACGACTGCAGAGATAAAAGTTATTTAAAAACTTTAACGCAGATTTCGGAACGCAAACTTCTCAATCATTTGACCTTGGGCACAATGTGACTTAGGACTGCAGAGATATAAGCAGGGATTCCGCTGGCGATCGCCAGTTTCGCAATTGGCGATAAACATAAACAATTGGTGATAAAAAATTACAATTTTCGAAAAAATAAAGTGGCGATTGTTTTATTTTCACCAGCGAAATCCCTGTATAAGGTCTTTAAAAACGTTAATGCAGATTTCGGACGGACTGACGGACGCACGGACGTCATTGTGATCACTATGTCTCGCTTTCCGCAAGCGGGCTCGACAAAAACTATATATTCAGCCATGGAATCAGAATAATCCTGATCTGATGCCAGGTCCTTGCCACACCAGTCAATCTACATGTGTAAATTTATTACAGAGCTATCGAAATATGTTCATTTCATAATATAGTTGCGAACGGTAACTTGCAATCTGCTCCTGCACCGTCCGTAGGCAGAGTTACGATTCCACTTATAGGATTCCTCTGCAGAATAGTGAATCAGATCTGATTCGCACATTAGCAGTTAATTGTGAAAGATTTTCTATTTTGTTTAACTGAAATGAGTGTTAATATTATGAAAATAACATATTCAAGTAATTATGATATTAATTTACATATATATTTAGATGTTTGTTTGTTTGTTTGTTTATTAGTGTTTAACGGCCGATCGACAGCTAAGGTCATGTAATGCCGGGCAAACGGGTTCGATCCCGTTTTAACCTGCTGCATTGGGGGGAAAATCCCAAAATCAGAACGGAATATTTACATCTAGAACAAATATATTCAGCCCTGAAATTAGAATAACCTGACCTGGTGCCAGGTCCATACCACACCAACTCACTTGGCCCCTTTCACTAATATAGGATTGCGAATATCGTAATACTCGCATAAGGGGCATAACCAGATTCAACTGTCACATACAAAATGCCAAAGACGTATGTGTGAAGGTCATTACCAAGGTCAGGAATGATCGAGACAAATTGTCTCCCCTATTATCATATGAACCAAGTATACTTCAATTGTTATGACGTTATGGCCAATATAGCTTGATCTGACGAACGAAAAGTGGTAACAATGCATTTGAAGTGTAAGGGATAGGCTAGAGTAGATAAGTACACGTAGTCACTTAATCACTTATAATGTACACTATATTACATTGGGAACACACAGGAATACATGATACATTGATATGCGAACATCACTGTGCTGTGCATGATACTATTCAATTACAAGGCTGTAAGCCAATCGACTGTTATACATTAACGCAACTTAAAAGCTATAGACGAATAAACTCAGTATGTGGTATCTCAATGGTCCCGTAGTGGACAATAGTATGAATGCACAAGTACTTTGATGATCGCTAATCAAAGTTAAATAACATACAAGTATAACATGGCAGAACGAACATTGGAGGACAAATGACAATCATCTGAGCTACCCCAGTGCTGGCGTATCTCAATAGATAGTGGTAACCTCTGAGTATCAAGGTCCCAAGGTCTGCCTCATCCGCAGTATGAGGTCTAGTCACCAATATGGGCTATTATCCAACTTCAAGTGGATTAATCCATAAACAATATATGTAGTCTTACTACAATCCCTTAGCCATGATATGCCATGATAGGAGTATTACCATACACTATCAAATTATACATGTGTATTGCCTATGCAATATATTTCCAAAGTATGAATGTCAAAGTCAAAGCCGGATGTGGTTACATCACATGATAGTCAATAATGATAATGTTCCGGAAGCTGGTACCCGAAGTGAAGTTCCACAGGTAGTATTATTTCCAGAAATGGTGGACCAGATGTAAAGTTCCTATAGTATCACTCGACTGTAGCAACCCGGATGTGGTGAACCGGATGTAAAGTATCCATGATGAATCAATTGGTTGGAATACCGGAAGTGGTAGACCGGATGTAAAGTTCCGATATAATAGAAATGGCGATTATCACGTTGGCTAAGACGCCGGGAAAAGTTTCACTTAGGTGACATTCAACTCGGTGGTAGTATAATGATATGATATGTGTGTATGGCGTTTCACTTCACTAATCTATGGCGTGACTGTCTGCTGAACGCGATGTAGCTATCACACACTGCTCTATACAGGCCTGTACCCGGAGCTGCTACACACACTGCACCAGACAGACGAACGGACACTCGGACGACCTTGTACTCTGCACTGACTGGGGTCTGCCCTCAACGAGTGGACCAAAAACGTCAAAATGTTGCTCGCTGGAGCGATCTCAAGAGGCTACAAAATGAAATGAGTACCAATTACTGGACGAATACGCACAGACAGACAGACAGGATGCACAACGGACTAAAACGGGAAACGAACAACGGCAAATCACAGCTGAAATAAAATGTTGTAGGTACATACCAAAATCCTCCGTGTCACTGGTGAATACAGTACTATCCTTCTGTTACCAGAAAATATGTGTCCCACCAACACATAGCGAGACATCGCTTATATATGCACCAGTGAAACCATGCACTGAGTAATGAATATGCCTACCCCTCGTTCGACATCTCATATAAATATTACAAAACCATGGCTTTTGCCATTTCACCCGTGGGTTATATTTGGCATATATATATGTTCCCACGCCATAAATTCAACCAAACTAGTGCACAGCCCTCGTGGAATAAATACCATCCAACATGGTATGTCGCACACTACCATAAATCTGCACACTATAGACCCAGATCTCATAATCAGAAATCTACTCGACTGGTCTCGACATGCGAAGGTCGCTTTTTGGCCCCGCCAAACCCCTCCATATCGGTCCTACGGGCTGTACACTCAAATGAGAGTGTAGCACATACTAAATTCAAATATCGTGGTCATTTACGGAAATATCACGACACAAAGTCTCACCAGTATGGGATCTGATATATCCGTGTTGGCCAGTACCAGGCTATGCTGAAACACTAACCCGTAGCATACATAACAGGGCAGACCATGGTCTGCGCTATATACTGGCTTCACCTACAGAAGGTCCCTTATCTGGTGAACAACTGACACGCGGGCAAACTCGGCTGGCACGGATAGTGGACATCCGTAATACTAAAATGGGTCTTTTCCCTAGCGAAACCAGCACACGCAGTCAACGAGTTCTCTACCACACACATGCATAGTCTGTGGCAAATATGGCGTGACATCAGTAACACATTGCTCATAAAATAGACGTGTATTTAAATCCGCAAAAAGGACATGCATAAACGTATTTCCACCAATACAACATAAGCCCCGTTATTACACGCACATTGTACATGGCAAATGTACATGCTAAATCACAGGTATGTAAACATCTCAGGTGTGTGAAATCACAGGTATGTGAAATCTATAATACGCACAACAATACAACACAGTACCACACATCACAAATATACAATTATACGGAATCAAGAATGTACAAGAATGCACGTGTCACGCGACAGTATGTGAGGACCAAACCAGGTCTCCAGTCGGGATTCCGGTAAGGATGAACCCCGATCGTTAAATTACCCATCGCGTGCTCCCACCTGCCACCCACATATGTAGATGACATGATAAAATAAATTTAAGCTAGAATAAACAAGTGACCCAGTCAGTGGCACAGGTGACATTATCGGGATAAGATTTCCATCAAGATCAGTTCGAAAAAAAAATTCCCATCCCATTTATCTTTATTTATAAATATAAAGATAAATGGGATGGGAATTTTTTTTTTAACTGATCTTGATGGAAATCTTATCCCGATAATTTCACCTGTGGTCAGTGGCAGCCAAATGCAACATGTAAAAGTTTAGTGGGGTCCATTGTCTACAAATGCAAGAAAAACTAGAGGATTGTTTTTCAGACAAAAACATATGTCTCCCCATTACCACCACTGCATGTTATCAGGACATGGACAAGTATAATTTAAGGTAAATACAGGATGAATCCGCTTCACACGATGACCAGTATTCCTGTAAAGTTTCGCGACTCTAACTGAAATACTTTTGGAGATATGCGCGACACAATTTGAAAATCCCCACTTTTTACTAAGTCACTGTCAAGGGCCATAATTCCGTGAATACTGAATGAATCCACATCTAAAATCCCAGGTGCGCAACTTCACACGATGACAAGTATTCCTGTAAAGTTTCACGACTCTAATTGAAATTCATTTGGAGATATGCGCGACACAATTTGAAAATCCCCACGTTTCACTAAGTCAAGGGCCATAACTCCATGAATACTGGATGAATCCGCATCTAAGACCCCAGGTGCGCAACTTCACACGATGACAAGTATTCCTGTACGTAAAGTTTCACGACTCTAACTGAAATGCATTTGGAGATACGCGTGACACAAGTTGAAAATCCCCAATTTTCGCTAAGTCAAGGGCCATAACTCCGTAAATACAGGATGAATCCGCATCTAAAATCCCAGGTGCGCAATTTCACACGATGACAAGTATTCCTGTAAAGTTTAACGACTGTAACTCAAAAACTTTTGGAGATATGCATGACACAAATTTTGTGACGGACAGACGGACGTTCCTACTAATTGGATACTTATTTTGTGGCTAACCCAACCTTTTCCTTCGTTCATCCCTATTGTTCTATAGCCACGTAAGAGCCATATTTAGCCACATAAGAGCACGGAACAATAGAATATTACGTAACCTATTGTTCTCCTAGCCACATATGTATCCATTTGTAAGCTCGGACAGACGGACAGACGGACAACCAAGCCAAAAAGAATATGTCTCCCCATTTCATGGGGGAGACATAATAATTTGTTAAACCTTCTACAATGTTAAAAATTGTTTCAGATTAATTGGTTTGTATTACTTTTATAACACTAATATTTTTTCCAGATGGAAAATATCTCAGATATGTCACAATTAACTGACAAAGTGTGAATCAGATCTGATTCGCTATTCTGCAGAGGAATCCTATGAGTGGAATCGTAACTCTACCTACGGACGGTACGGGAGTAGATTGCAAGTTACCTTCGCAACTATTCATACTACTAACCTTCATTTCTGTGGAATAAGTAGATTCATTGATTCATGCCCCTAGAAAACAAGTGAATAAGCATATTATAATAAACTTACATGTTACCTGCGTGACACGACACCCAATCCATGTCCCGTGAAGGCTGGGCTAGGCCTAGAGTCCAATGTCGGGTATTGGGTCATGTCGGGTACAGGTTGTATGCACATGTAAAGTGTACTACCAAAACAAGTGAGAACACTATATAATAGGACTAATACAGTACTATATAATAGGACAATATCTCCTAACTATCCCTGTGTGAGTGGAGAGTATCCCACGTCCAAAGGTCCAGCCTGTAGGAGATTCTGTCAATAGGTGTTGTCTGTCTGAGGTCCAAGTGTGTTCTGCCTATAGTGTGTAGGAATATGGATAACCAGACTTGAGTGTATGCACTGGTTGACCAGACACACTGGGTGTGTCCATTTGTGCACTACCAGTATTGGCCTCTTACTACACTCTCCCCAATCATATAAAATATGGACACAGACTATACTATAGGTCAGAACTGAATTAGGTTCCCTGAGTAAGAGAACATAGTAACTAGAATGAGTAAGCAATGAACAATTGGAAGCATATACATGGGGAATTGTTAGCTCTAAAAATGTTAATTTCTTCGAATATTGAAAATAAACTTTTCATTTCGTCCATACTGTTTCTGGTCTCATTTCCGTAGTCCGGTTTACGATTTAAATTTAGTATTTGAATACTTGAGTTGTTTAATTATTAACCAGTCAAATTTATATTGCATTTAATTAGTTATTTGTTCTTTTTATGAAATTCTATATTATTATAGTTTATTCCAATAATGAATTATTACCTTATAATGAAATTAAGTTTTTATGAAGTTATGTAGTTGTTTGGTTTTTCGTCATGGTTATTCTAAATGCTTTGCTCTGATTGGTTGGAAATAAATTTTTATTCCAGACCGGTCTATGTGTTCATTTTCCCTCACAGGTGATTTTCAGCTTGTATGATTTAGACATGAAATTTTTTCAAGTTTAAACATTTTCGATATTGTCCGTTTTCGTGTTTTATATAGCTATTGTGCATTATTCCTGTAATGTAACGAGAATATAGCTACCCCTCATTATTATATTTAATTCGGTTGTCTCATATACGAATGAGGACATTCTAGTCGGAAAGGAGGAGGGAAGGACAAAATGGCGACGTCGGAAAGACCAAAACGCTCGTCGTCTCAGAGGGTGAACGACTACAAGAGATACGCGGAGTCAGGAAAGTTGGATAGTACGCTGGGTACAATAAAGAAGCGTTCTCCCCGGAAATGCGTAAGGACAAGTCGTCTACAACTGCAAGGGAGGCTGGTGTGTTGATGTCACCGCCGGGGACGAGTGGAACCGGGGACGAAGCAGCTTTCCGTAAATTAGGCGGCGCGGTTAGAGCGGAGAACCCGTCAGAGAAAGTGCGTCCATTCGACGAGGAAGATTCAGATTTCTCGGACGATGAGGAAATGTTAGAATTGCGGTCGCGGATAGCTTGCCAGGAGAGCGAGAAACGCCATATTCGAAGGCAGCAAGAGAAGGAGCGACTTAGGCTGCAATTGGCAAAGTCGACAAAAGAAGTGGAACGCCTGAGGAAAGGAGGTAAGGGAGATAAACATCGGAAACTTTTGTCAAACAAGCAAGACACAAACTCCCAGTGCAATAACCAGGTGGCCTCCTTATCATATGTTGATGTAAATAGTGAATTTTTGACAGTGAAAGACTTGAGAGACAATAAAAGATTACGTAAGGACGTTATTTCACAAATGAAAAAAATGGGTTTTAGCCGATACCTCTTCAGAATCCAGTTCTGATGCTGAATCTCCATCAGAGGGAGACATTGATGAAAACAATTCAAGTTCTTCCTATTCTGACCATTCTGTTACTTCTAAAAGTCAAAGTAAATGCAAAACGAAGCAGAAAAAATCGAAACAGTCTGGTATTCATGCCAGAGCCTCAGATAAAGTGAAATATCCGCAAAAATGGCCCCATTCTAATCTGCAGTATGAACATGTAAACAAATTGGTTTCATTTGAGAATTTGGATCTGAAATTATTTGTAGCCGGAGAGCTAGAAATAATTAATTTCAGACACATCTATGTCGCGCGAAGAAAGAATGGGAAGAACTGAACTATTAAAAAAGATAGTTTATTTTTCGAACACGTACACATTCGACGGTTTGAAAAACGTTTATGTTGCCTGGGTTAGAAGGATTGAATTGGGAATTAATAAGTGGCGGGATGATTGACAACAAATAGAGCAAGCAATCCTCAGTAAAACATCTATGGCGTTCAGAAGGGGGTAGGACAAACCAGCGTAGTGTCTCGAACGACACTAAGAAGGAATTTGAATCCTCTCAGTCGGAGCAAATCTGGTTTTGTGCATTGTTTAATCGGAACAAATGTCCAAGGCCAGGGGATCATTCGGATGTAGTAAGGGGCCGAATGAGGCACTGTCTGCATATCTGCGGAGAGTGCTGGCTTAAAGAAATTCTATATTATTATAGTTTATTCCAATAATGAATTATTACCTTATAATGAAATTAAGTTTTTATGAAGTTATATAGTTTTTTGGTTTTTCGTCATGGTTATCCTAAATGCTTTGCTCTGATTGGTTGGAAATACATTTTTCTTCCAGACCGGTCTAGGTGTTCATTTTCCCTCACAGGTGATTTTCAGCTTATATGCTTTAGACATGAAATCTTTTCACCCGCCCACCCATAGTAGCCCAGCATTTAATTGAGTTGTTGTATATCATGTTTATTTCTTGAATCGGTTCAAGAAATTGAATTGATGGTGAGAAGAATTGTTAAGGTATGATCCACTTTATTATTAAGTTGGGTAATAATGTATTATTATATGAGTGCCAATGTAGGCGAGTGGAGAAATTTCATTTCTCTTTGTGGTTTGTTGACCACTTCATTATTGTGTTCAGTTGTTGAATGTCCAACTTTGTTTGGAAATTATAGTTCTGGATTTACATAGCTGAAAATCAATTCTACCATTAAACCTTATTAAGGTTATTCTTGTTTTTGTCCTTTGGTATTCCATTATTGAATTGAGAGAGTAATTATAGAGTGACTAATCTATATGGAAACGGAAGCCATGGGTATTTATCAGGATGACAGACACACATATGCAGGTGTGAATTAGTGGACACTTATTGGGAGGTAGGACTGGATTGTATTTAGAACTGGGAGTCAGAGACATTTATTGGGATAGTGTATTTTGGATATGTACATGCAACGATAACCTTTATGACCCGAGTAAAAGTCGGACACTCAGTACTATTCGCAGAGCTCGAGATGTCTACACACTATAACCAGAGTATGAGTCAGACACTCAGTACTCTTCGAGAGCTTGAGAGGACAACATACTCTCATCATGTCTGCAGCGTATTCGGAGAATCGAGTGAAGAAGTCATCGCACAAGTGATGCGGACAGATCTCCACACAAGCCTGGGGAAAGCTGCCGGACATGTCCGCTGGTGTGTCGTCCAGCGGTCACTGCGTCGATGATGTTACCCTTGGCCCGAACGAAGAAGCTGCACCATTGTGATTCGAACTACACACGAGCCTTGGGATCACTCTCGACGCATCCCTGGTGAATGGTCTTGGGTCGCGGAGTCAATGAGGTTACCCTTGGCCCGAGCGAAGCAGTTGCACCACTGTGATGCGAACTAGACTTCAGACGAGCCTGGGGATCACGTCACGACATATCCGCTAGTGGTATTGGGGTCAACATTGATGATGTTATCCTTGGCCCGAGTGTAGCAGTTGCACCATTGTGATTCGAACTAGACTACACATGAGCCTGGGGATCACTCTCGACGCATCCCTGGTGAATGGTATTGGGTCGCGGCGTCAATGAGGTTACCCTTGGCCCGAGCAAAGCAGTTGCACCACTGACTAAACTAACCTCCACACAGGCCTGGGGATCACATCTCGACGCATTCTGGAGGTTGCTGGAGGTTGTTGATGTCTTACACCATACTCTTAAATACATTAATTTACTAATTATTACAGATACTCAGCCTGCATCACTACCAAACTCTTTATACGTAAGCACAGTTATTTACTACTTTCTCCCCTATTGTATTATTAAAGGAACAGATGAAACATGTTTAATGATATGTCATATTCAGCAGTCTTGAAGCTAGTTAATCCATTATAGTTTTTGTGTGAAAGTACACTCACAATATCCTGATCTAGTGCCAGGTGTCATTATTGCAAAAGTGTTGAGGAAGAAGAATACTGTTAGATAACGACCTTTTACATGAATGAAGTACAATTACATTTCAAACAGCTTTGTGATTGTCTGTGCTTATCGTCTGTGTGTAGATGCGAGATGTAATTCCATGATGCCCAGACGCCTCTGGTTCCCGATTCCTCCGTTTTGTAATCCACATTATTGTATATTCTCGCGGATTATCGGCCTAGTTGGTACTCGGTAATAGGTTTTTGCGACCACGATCAGGATTCCTGTTATCAAAGTACCAAAGTAGAAAACAGCTTACTAGTCTGAAAAGCACCGGTTAGCAATCAACTTGCCTGGTGTCGGCTCTCTGTCTGTTAAGGGTAACAGCATAGTGAGATTTACATTATTTCACTAGACTACTACCCACCTGCTAATGTATTAATCATTTATAGCAGACTACTGGCCAGAAACTTTTACCTTTTCTGTCATCGGCACCATTATATCTCGAGCATCCATCTCACTACGTACGTCAATGCCGTTTATTCCCTTGGCAGGGCTGGACACATATTGAAACCCAGGTTGTAGCTGGAGGTCAATCCATCCGTATCTACAAGAGTTCCATGTAATCTATTCGCAGGGCTAGATATACACTAACTCTATAATCACGGCTTGGTGGTGGTCCCGGTAGTGTGGTATAAACATTGTTACAGACTGGTAGTTCTGCTGTACCCTATAAATTAGGCCATTGTTATGCATGTGAAGAGGATGTTGTCCAAGTCCCTGCAGCACCGTTGTATGGCTGCTAACAAGCATTGGTGCAGAAACATTACACTGGCCTTCCACAGCCGAGATGGGACGAGTATCTCTACTCTAGTTGTTGGGGCTGTGTGATGGTGGCCACATCTGCCGTGCGTACCACTGTTGTCTGCACTTCCAGGTCGTGAGTGAGGTACTCCAGCTTCCTCCAGTATATTGGTAATCCACTCCGGTAGTCTGTGGACTGCTTTGTGTTGCACCACTGGAGATCGGTGTCTCTCCAATGTGTATGTCGGTGCATGGTTGTCATTTGTGCTGACTAATTTGCTGTTCGGGTATGACCCTGAAGTATCCACGATTTGGAGCATATTTGTCACCATACGATTTGCTACGAACTGTTTGGAAGCAGGCGTCACACATTGTTTCATCTTCTTGACTAATGCAACACAAGTATCTGCCATCCACAATAAGCGACTGTTGGCAATACTAGTGTTCTTTAGCCTGGCAGGTGTTTGCAATGTAGTGCAGATCTGCAAGTGTTTGTCGCTGACAATGGTGTGCTGCAAGGTGACCATTGTGAGTGTGATGCGAATGTTTGTTGACTGGGTAGAACCAATATGACGCAGGCTATTTGGAGGTAATAGTTGTGTGCATGCTTGTGAAGTTGCACTACCTGTATGTGATAAATTACTACGTTGGCCAGTGAGCAATTTCAAACATGCGTGTAGCTGTACATGTATTCCATCAACAGTGATTGGTAATGTTTGAATGGCTGTTACAGGACTGCTTGCATATTCTGGCAGCGACTGAATTCTACAAGTATTTGAACATGGTTCATCATTCTGTTCGTCCTCTGTGTGCAGCAATTCAATCTGCATTGGTGTTCCATGCTGTTCCGAGGTAGATACACCTGGTAACTGCGGAGTTCCATAATCTTGAGGTTGTACCTCCAATGCAACAATTTGACCACCCTCCGGCGTCGCCTCTGGCTGCCGGCTTGTTCATCGACTGCTCCACGGCAGAATTGGATTATTGCCTTACGATGTATAAACGTCTTTGGTTTTGATCGGAAGGTTATCGCCGCAGCCAGGTAGATGCGGTCTGCCCAGTCGTTGAGTCCCTCATCTTCGTATTGCCATGTATCGTGGAACAAATTCATTGCTTCTACATATTGGCTCTAGTTTTGGCGGTCTTCAGGATGTGGGTCCTGGTGTGTGGCAGGTGGTCCCAGGTAAGAATTATGTGGTGCTCCAACATTATGCATGGTAGGTGGTATCGGCCATCCATTCATCATGGGATGCGGCATGGGAGGTGTTGGCCATCCATTCATCGTGGGAGGTGTTGGCCATTCAGACATCATGGGGTGAGGCATGGGAGGCGTTGGTATCGGCCATCCATACATCATGGGATTCCAACCAGGATAGGCGGCGTGCTTTTTCCCAGAGTATAGATCCGCATGTGTTGCATTATCCATTGTCAATACGAAACTACGGCTTTCCCTAAGTCTTTATGTTTCGGATATGCCCTTTCCTCCCTCTCAATTACAAATGGAAATGATAGCACCCCTCGTAACTCAATAATTCAATACGGTCTAACCTTTCGCAAGGTCCAACTACTGTATGAATTACAGTTTTTAATAATTAAAAGTTGGTATAAGCGACTATACGTAACTGACCAATCTCTTAATTATTAAATAGTTCTGCTAACTCGATAATTCATGACGGTTTAACCTTTCGCAAGGTCTAACTACTGTATGAATTACCTATTTTTTAATAATTACAAGTTGGTATAAGCCACTTTATGTAACTCACCAAGCAATTATTTATTAAATAAATCTGAAAAATCAATACTTCATAATGATCTAACCTTTCTCAAGGTCTGACTACAATATGAATTATTTATGTTGCTCTGTCTTGTTTCTGTGGTATAATTCAAAAGTTCACAATAATCTCGCAATTGAGAGAGTGCCCTTTCAAATTATACTGTTCCCGAATTCCCGTTCCCCGTTGTAAATTCCTAAATTAATATTGAAGTGATAAACAACAATTCTCGAAAAATTCAGGAATTCAATTCTTTCAATAATTAATAAGGCCACAGCCTTTCGCAAAGCCAGCCTATGTAACAATTATTGAAAAAAATGAAGAAAAAAAATATAAGGACAATGCAATAAATACTGTCTCGAAGTTGAAAGACGCCCCAGACGCAACAATAGAATCGGACAAATTTTTTTTAAAATGCCTCGACAACCAAATGGTTATGAGTATTTATTGTTCTAGCCTGTGATACAAGACCAACACAAATTCTAAAGCGAAATAACAAAAATAATGAAAAATTTTCCCCGCCAAAAATAATGTAGTTCCCCCAAATTTTCCATTTTATTCCATGTTATTTTTTTTATTTTGCACAGGCTCGATTTGCTCGCAGCGCCATTATAGTAAACTTACATGTTACCTGCGTGACACGACACCCAATTCATGTCCCGTGAAGGCTGGGCTAGGCCCAGAGTCGAATGTCGGGTATTGGGTCATGTCGGGTACAGGTTATATGCACATGTAATGTGTACTACCAATACAAGTGAGAACACTATATAATATGACTAATACAGTACTATGTAATAGGACAATATCTCCTAACCATCCCTGTGTGAGTGGAGAGTATCCCACGTCCAAAGGTCCAGCCTGTAGGAGATCCTGTCAATAGGTGTTGTCTGTCTAAGGTCCAAGTGTGTTCTGCCTATAGTGTGTAGGAATATGGATAACCAGACTTGAGTGTATGCACTGGTTGACCAGACACACTGGGTGTGTCCATTTGTGCACTACCAGAATTGGCCTCGTACTACAATATTCTAAGAATAGTGTTACTTGAAAATTATTCTAAAACGGTATTTTAAGTTGTTTCCCACGGATTTCTAAGTTACAGTTACATACAATTGTGATATATCACCTATTTTGTATGGACGATACGGTACGACGGGTACGGACGATATGGGACTATTCTGCAGTTATTTCCCGCAGCTAGGGCAAAACGACCTGTGGTGCGAACAAGATTAAGGATTTAATATCACGCCCTGCAAAATGCCATTATTGGTGACGATTGTGCCACCAATAATAAGTATTGTCGCAACAATGTTTACGTCATTAAGAGCCTGAAGATGTCCCTCAAAAGACAACACATACAATTATCCGATAACTGATCTCCGACGACTACTGGGCTTATATTCATCATTCGTAAGCGTGCTTACTTTTGTCTTATAAATGGACAAATTGGCGCATCATGGGCTGGTACTGAACACAAATTATAATTGAAATTACAAACACAGATCAGCTGGATATGGTTAAATCCGCAACGTGTCGAGATGAGTCGGTGGGAAACAGAAACAAATCTCAAACAAACAAATTTCCCGCTGGTGCTTCCATGGACAAGGAATATAACTCTTGCAAACATCTCAAACGGCACCAGTCCTAAACGGACCCAGTAAAATAATATTCATATCAAAACGGCACCAGCGCTGCACGTCCCCATATCTACATTTGTCCCGGTAACATATTAAAGGTACATGCCCACACAGCAGGTTACACAGTACTACTACTTTTCATGTTTTGTCATGCCTTATATGAGCCATTTGTCTACCCACTAACGAATTATGTTTAATTACGGCGCGTGTTAATTGGTGTTAAATCGCATTTTGTATGCCACGACCAGAAAGGGTATTTTCCGACCTCGTGCTATTTTTACCAACACGCGTCACGTGACACGGTCAATCATATCACATCTTTGACATGCGCAGTCGGAAGTTGAGAAGAAAAATCTCTGTTCGAGTCCAAATCTAAATCTCCACGTAACTCTTTCCATTTGATGATCTGGTCGCCAATATTAACTACTCTCTCTCTCTGTACTGCCTGCCACTCAGACATTTCGCCGTTTTTTTGGTCGACGCCGTTTCATACAATTTCCGTCCTGGACGTTTCGACATGTTGATATTCTTGTTTACATATTGGGAAGCCTACTGGTGTGCGTAATATACTGCGCAAGCGCACCGCAAGCCGTGATGTGAAAGTCGTCGTCCCCGCACATTATCAAAATAGACTGTTACCGCCGCACGTCGCTAACAGTAAATTGATAATGATTATATTTGTATAGCGGGACTCGTAATTTTTAGAACTGGTGGAATAGTGACATAATTATACACTTATTTAATTCCTATAAAGAATATTTTGTGCCTACTGCGTGGGCATGCATGTACCTTTAAATCCAAGCAAAATAATTTTAATTTGTAAATAATAAAAACAATCATCTTGCAAACAATTTTACAAAACTTTGTTACTGAATAGTAATTTCATTGTATAATATAACAGCAAATATTCAAGATCATTTGATCTGACAATGGAAACAAATATTTTACCTGTATATGTGACTTAATTAATTTGTATTACTTTTTTGTGAGAAGGCAGTATAGGATAAATTGATTGTTTATGAATAAAATATAGTATGTAAGCAGAATACTGAGAGACAGATCATCGAAATTGCGGAAACAATTAATGGCCAACTGTTACATAAGATATGAAATGATTTAGGAAAATTCTCATATGCGATAAGATGGTTTTCAATCACATAAACCCATTTGTATTGAATAACGGATTTCATTTTATGTACGGGGTCTGATATTTATCTGTGAAAAAAAACTAACTATATACGTACCTGAATCTTTCCCAAAATAACGTTGAGGCCCGAACGTTTCACTTCACCGGCCGCTAAGGCAATACATGATTATTATAATCAGCGATACATCAGCATATTCACCGAGCGGCAGACTCTGACATGAGGTGTTGACATATACAACTCTTATTTGATTACCTCCAAATCTCTGAGAACACAAAAACCGACATTTGTGGAATTTCATAAGTTTCGGGTGATGTGAGCCCGCAGACATTAATTGAATTCGCATGACTCCGCACGACTAGCGCGCGTATGCATATACAGTTGTTAATTGGATATGATAAATACTTTATATGGCGCGTGACACATATACAATTAAACAACTTCAAACACATTAATTAACCGTAGAGCGGTGTTCTCAGAAGTGTGGTTATAATTGCATTTGCGACCGGATTAGACCCGTATCATGGTCTACACTGTTCAGTATTCATTTATTGAAACACACATCTTGTTTTTCACAAAGAGTTTCGACTGTTATATCGCTGCGGGGAGTATGCAAGCAACTATTATTGCCACATACATGATAAAGCCTATATACGATAAGCCTGGGTCATAAGTACACTGTATTCTATAATTTCTAAATCAGCCTCATGTTCAAATTGGACCCCTTCGCGGGAGAGCGGTGCTACTAGTTGGGTTATATCATGTGACATCATTGACCGATTGCTGTCCAGTGGGGTGAAATATGTTTTTTGCTGAACAGCCAATCATATTAGGCCACACTTAATGGCTAGGTGATCCAGTAACACTGGCAACACTGACACATTTGAATGTGCCGCCTGCAATAATCCGCAATAATCCATAGCAATCGCATGCAAACATTACTTCGTTTTAACAGGTGAAGTAAACTGTTAGCTGAAACAACAAAATCATCTGCGTAATTATATGACCAGGATAGGCTCAGCCGGATCAGCTGGTCGTTTTCCTGTAATCGAACATCTATGGCTGTATGAGCACACTTCCGGAAATTAAATCTGCCACAGACTTCCAAGTTCATGATCAGGAAAAACAATAATTCTCCGATAAAATTCGGCAAGGTTTTATTATTTTTAGCAGAATATGTCGATTATTTCATTATTTCGTTTCTACTCAAATTCTGTGATATTTTGTAAACAATGCTATGTCATGTTTAGTAACATACTTTGTTCATTTGTCCATAAAGGTATAAATGTGTCACAATTTTACGCAGCCAATTGCAATGTATTCAAACATTCATTCAATTGTCCATGAGCCTGATCCAAATGATATATTATTATATGATGCCTAAGTAATTATATATTAAGTAAATTGACGACCAGTGTAGTGACTGATCAAGTGACATCACCTACGAGTGATAAAGATCTAGTGTGTGTTAGAAGCATGCAATGTGATTAAATGGCTGAATGTAAATCAGTGTAGATCTTGATAATACCACGCGAATGCGCATGCTAATCTGAGTCTATACTGGTCGCAAAATCATTTAGCCAATTTATCCAATCAAATATTCCTTTTATGACATTTATCATTATCCAACATCCCAGAGGCTGTCTCTGACATGAGGTGTTACCAATGTAACCCTAATTCTATTATTTGCAGCGGAATCAAACGAGAACCAGGCATGTGTGGAATTTGTTGTTTTAAGGATTATAAACCGGGACATTGTCAATAGCCCGCGGACGTTAACTGGACTTGGATGACTGCATACGACTGGCACGCGTACATGTATATTCAGTTGTTAATGTGGTAAATTTAGCGACTTATGTAGCAAATTCAAACACTTCAACCGCAGGAGGGGGGTGGGGGTGGGGTAAGGGCTGACATTTACTTTCCAGCTGTAAGTGGCTCATTGCATTTGCGACCTGTTATAAGGCTGCTAGCAGACAGGCACATAAACTGGCCACATATATACAGCATCAGTCTAATGCCGCAGCTGACAAAAAGCTAGCCTGTCAGATTGCACATGCCCTCGATCGGTCCAGGTATGGACCAGGTTGGACAATGCTTTCAAGTAATTTAGTCACTGAACAAAAAATACATATTAAATCTGAGGTCACGGTGAACATTGACTTGTTGTGTATGCCTTAATATTTATTTGTATAGTATGATTTTGTCAGTCAGCTGATTGCGTTACATGACATAATTTAAATTTCAGCTAGTAGATTTGCATATCGGCCTCCCGCTAACAATGAGGGCATTTGTAATAAAAACAAAATTATTCTGATCCCCATGTACCCTGAATCCTTGCTGATTAACAGTGTATGCCTTCGACATCTACATTATTTACTTAACGACTCCGACACAGAAATTAAATTCAATTATATTAATATTTTATCAGTTTCGTATTTCTCGATGAATTGCCAATAGTGTTGTGATGGCGATGTGGTAAGGCAATGCAATGTCAAGTCACAGTAACTGACCAATAACAGTGCCGTGACGAAGCTCGTGCTCTCTGGAAACGTGGTTCTAGGATTTAGTCGTAAAGACGTGTGTATCGTTGAGAGTTCAGGAAGCAAGAGAGCTTGGACATGTGTTTACAATTCCTCGTGCCAATCGTGCCAGTCGGGGAATCGTTGGTAGCAACGGGGCCGTTCATTGGCTGTTGGGCTTTGTTAGAGAAAGCTGGTTTATGATTAGTGGAATCGGCCAAGCATGTATAGCGAATTAATAGTGGATAGATAAATGGTTGCAGTGCACTGAGATTCACCACACTCCTCCCCGTTTTATGAAAAGGAGGGTGTCAAGTATTAGTGTACTAGTAAGATATTGATCCCATAATTAATGGTGCATTGTACCTTCTAGAAACTTAGAATTTAACAGAAAGTGTGGTAATTATAGCTTAAGGAATGATTCACTGCGTAGAACCAGTACTCTTGACGGGACATAATTAAGTATGTACACAATGGATCTCGACATGGAAATCTCAATATTAGAAAATACCCCGGTATTTAAATGATACATACTGTACATGAGGATATGATAGGCATGTAGTGTTATATTTACATGCTAATCCACAGCAGACGGCAAGAACGGCCGAACTGTGGAATACATGTATGTGTTTTGTAGCAGGGGTTATGCCCTGATGCAAAGCAAGTCAGAGTCGCTGGTACCAGCGGTTCAGACTAAAGCATCAGGATTCAACTATTGCAGTAAACATGTATATCTAGGCATATATGTAGCAGGCGTTGTCCTCTAAAGCACTAGACACCAGAGTCGCTGGAACCAGCGGTTCTGAATCCATCACCAGGGGAGCAACTTCTGCAGCAATTGTTATTTTGCAAGATGGACAAGACAGGGGACATGTGAAACAATTAAAATACACAGATATGAGTCGGGCTGAAGTATGTACATACACAGACACCACTTGTGATGGAAATACCCACCCACTATGGACACAGACCATACAGACGCACAGCATTAGAATTGCAGTTGCAGGCCTGTCGGACAGAGTCTATGCTTCAAAGAAGCGATCCTCCTGGCTACAGACTGAATTTGCCATGGTGTGTTCATTCGTCTCTTAGACACGGGCAAATATGCTGAGTCTGTCTCCAGAAGAATCCAGTCTAGATCCAGAGCAGTTAGAGCCTCAGAGGTGATCGAGTCTCTCAGAATGGTATTGGTAAGCCCAAAATGAACATTCGGAAGAGAGCTCCGCCACCTCTGCATTTCAGCGATCCCACCCACGAAACAGTGCCTGTGAATACGGAGTCTGGTAAGGTCTAATGAAATGAGGAGTTTGAGGACTTCGGCAGCTCCCGATCCATCCCCGTGATCCCTGCAGTGCAGTACTAAGGTCAGATCATAATGCTCTGCCAAGGGTAAAACTTGCCGCAAGAAACGACGCTGGGATGCCAGTTTTACCTCCCGACAACTTTGTCGTGACCAGCAGGCAGGTGTGCATTTGCATGTGGAGGTAAAATCCAATCCCACCTCGCCAACCCCACTAAAACACCCCGACAGAGCATATGCTCAATTTCCACTATTCGGTCCTTCCATTGTGTGTCCACCAGATGTGGATGAAGCCCAAGTGTACAATGCACACCAGGGTCCCCCCCCCAGCTGGTGGTCTATCAGGGGCCAAGAAGATGGATAGACGTAGTTGGAGATACAGTGGGAAATGCTAATGTTGTTGGTGCCTACCTTTTCTAAAAGAGTGGTGTACGTAGAAGTACAGGCCCGTTTTAGAAGAGCATCCAGATGGAAATGGGTGTCAATGTATTTGGGCGTTACGGGAAGTGATGGTAGTGTGGAATGTAGTAGAGACGTCTGGGACGGAACAGCAAGATGGGAGATTAGGATCATAAGGTTGCGCCAGTAAATTGGTAGAATAGTTGGAGGGGGTATGGCCAACAAAATCATTTCAGGCAATGACTGCACTTCTAGGAATTCTGGCTCATCGGTGGCTAAATAGCCTACCTCGTCTTCGAGTGAAATCATTCTTGTCCGCTGAATGGAAGTACGACTGTAGGACCGTGACAAATGGGTATCTGTAACGGGAGCAAATGGGTATTTTAATCATAATGTAGTATACCGATTTTTTATAAAGGCAATTAAATTTAAACAATTGAAAAGGATGATTCCTGTACACACACCTATTTTAAGTAATTCGACTGCTTGTCAATACATTTAATCTATATATTAATTTAACACATGTATAGGCCAACACACATTTCAATTATCCAATGTTGTCAACAATTGACAATCCACGCTATCCAGCATCCCATGCTGCAACAATGGGGACGGTGAGTCGCTGGTACCAGCGGTTCAATGCACCCCATCGATGAACATGAAAGGATAGAGTCCTCGTTATAGCAATGGGAATATGAGAGGTGAGTCGCTGGTACCAGCGGTTCAGTCACACATCTCACAACCAAACAAACACATAAGCCTTTCACAAATAAAATGCCAAAAAAAATGTACTGGCCCACATATGTCTACACTTGTTCATATTTCTATAATTTGTTTCTTCTATTTTTTCTTTTATTTTTACTTACAGACTTAGCCTCTACAACAATTTTAGTATAATTACTATAACTGATATTGGAATTTGTGTCCGACTACTAGTAACTGTCGTTAATTAGCCCGATTGACCCAGTAGTCAAGCAGGGTTTAATCCTGTTAAAGATAACACCTTATTACATTATTAGCAATGTGTTACCAACAGTTTATGTTGTAATATACTTACAATTACCTAATAATCCTGTTGATATGACAAATTGAACTAGATAAGTTATTATATTTCCTAATTTAAAGGAACAGTTAAACCATCAATTTCAGTGGACGCTTGCATACAAGTAGTTAACTGCAGAAAGTTGCTATATTGATTGTTACCATACAAATACATGATGAAAAATTCACGGCTTAATAACTGTAAATGACATTTTCCTCTATTTTTCTTTTTTTTTCTCTTTTTTTTTTGTTCGTGTTTATCTACTCAATATATCGAGACGGCCGATTTACACGCCTGCCGGACCTAGAATGGACTACACCATGTGTGGACCACCAGCAAGAGCACTATCTCCTCCAGAGCTGGAGTCAATGGTCACCATCGGTTCCACTGCTGAATTTATTGGAGGCAGTACTCCCACAGGTGGAGTTACCGGGTGCTCCGCTGCATCATGTGGGGTGTCCGGGCCATCTGAGGGTGTGGGAAGCAGGAACTCTGGGTCCCCACCAACATATGGTAATGTGGCGTCCAAATCCTCCGTCTCAATATCTTCCTCTGAATCACCCGGGTGTTGTGGCGTGGCAATAAGATTGCGACGTTTTTTACGGGCCCAAATGGGTATCTTACCATCCTGACAGAGTTTGAGCCTATCACGATGCATGACATAATGTTTTTTACTGTCAGCTACCTTGTACAATGGGGGAGTACATTCCACCACTATAAAGGGACCTGCCCATGGTGGGCGGAGCTTGGTACTGGTGCCTACTTTAGAGTAAGAATCACGTTTATAGACTAGATCCCCCACCTCATAGGTTTGTCAGAGGCGTAGGTCATAGTCACGTTTCTGCTTTAACTGGGAGCTATTGAGGTTTTCGCGAGCAATTTTGTGAGCCGCTTCAGATGCACTGGCCAGGTGTTGAATCCACTGATATGGCTCATAGCGTTTCAGTTGTTCTACGCTAAGCCCTTACAGGAGATCAATAGGCTGCATTACTTCCCGTCCCAACATGAGTCTATTTGGGGTATAACCTGTTTGTCTATGGACAGTGGACCGCAGGGCCATGGCTAGCAAGTGGAGGTCATTGTCCCTCTCCTTGACTTTACCCTGTATGTAGCAACGGACCATTTGCAAGACAACCCGGTTATATCTTTCTATTTGTCCGTTACCAGATGGTCTGTAAGGAGTTGTACGTGTCTTTGTGACCTCGAAAAGCTCACAAAATGCGGCCAGACCTTGGTCAGTGAATATTTCTAAGGGACAGCCAAAGTAGGACACGACTCGTGCCAGAAATTATTTGGCTACTAACTCTGCCGTCTGATTTGGGATGAGTATCATGTCGATCCACTTAGGGAATTGACAGATAACCATCAATATGTATTTGTTTCCTCTAGAGCTGGTGTTGAAGGGCCCGAGAATGTCCATGTCGACCCTCTCCATTGGGAACCCTGCATGGAAAGAGCGTAATGGTGCTCTGGGGGTTGCACTTGCCTTCTTGTTCCTATTGCAAGTAGAGCAAGCCTTGACATATTCCCTGCCATCACGAGACATGCCTTACCAGTAGAAACTGCGTTTTAGTCTCTCCACAGTTTTTTGTATGCCTAGATGGCCTGCATGTTTGGCGTCATGGCAGAGAAACAGTACCTGGTTCCTGAGGCCTTCAGGTAATAGGAGTAAGGAACGAGGGGTACTCTGGTTTCCTCCTTCCTCCCACTGGTAGTGCAAAACTCCATCAATGAGGTTTAGCTGATTTCTACACATCCAGTAAGCTCGGGTTGAAGGACTGGTGAGACGGAGTTGTCTAATGGAAGGTTCAGTGTCAGTCTCCAACCACTGCACTATCAGACCAATATCAGGATCTTGTGCCTGTATTGCCCGTAGCTCATTGACAGAAACTGTTTGAAGCCAATTGGGTACTAGGGGGAGGGGAGGGGGTATCGACAAGGGGTAGATGGTAAACCTTGATGGTCATTGACAAGTACTGTGTCCCTATGATCAATCAAAGGGTCGGTGATGTGGTCATGTGTCTGGGGTTGTGTGGAGGTGGTGATTGTCCTTACTGCCAGAGGAACCACATCATCGACATCCTCACAAAAGCGGCTCCACTGATTGTGACCCCTGGTACAGTAATCACAACCCCCACATGGAAGTGAATCCAGGGACCTGCCTGCGTTATAGCAGTCACATGATATCAATGTGTCGGGAATCCTGGAAATAGCGTCACAGTTCAAATGAGATTTTCCTGGTCTGTGCAATATCTGCATGTCGTACTGCGACAACTCCTCCACCCACCTGGCAAGTTGACCTTGTATGTCCTTGAATCTGGTCAGCCAGAGCAGACTATTGTGGTCTGTTCTTACCAGAAACTGGCGCCCTATCAGGTAATGACGGAAATGTATGCAGAATGTTACTACACTCAGCAACTCCTTCCTGGTCGTGCAGTAGTTTTTGCTGTGCTTTCAGGAGGGTGTTACTGGCGTAACAAATGCGTTTTACGATACCGTCCTGTATCTGTGACAGTTCGGCACCTATGGTCAGGTTGGAAGCATCCACATCCACAATGAATTGGTCATCTGGAGTTGGAAATGATAGACATGGGGCAGATGTTACAGCTTGTTTCAAGTTATTGAACGCAATCAGATGTGCTTGTGAAAGTGTCACTGAGCCTTTAATGGTGGAAAGGTCATATAGTGGGGCGGCTACTTCAGCAAAATGGCGGATGTGGTCTCTATGATAGTTGACGAACCCTAGGAAGGATTGGAGTTCCTTTTGAGTGGTGGGGACTGGCCATGACTGCACAGCATCCAATTTTGAGGGTGCAATACTAATTCCATTCTTTGTGACTATTTTGCCCAAAAACTGAACTTGATTTTTCAGTAATTTGCATTTGGCTGGCTTGAGTTTTAAGTTATGCTGCCGAAATCTGTCTAACACCTTTCTCAAGTTGAGTAAGGCATCGTTAAAGTTTCTACCTAGTACAATGATGTCGTCTAGGTAGGCCAGAACCTCTTCCCAAAGCATACCCCGAAGCACTAGTTGTATGGCTCGTTGAAAGGTGGCAGGAGCGTTGCACGAACCAAATCCCATCCTGACGTGAGAGAACAGACCATATTTGGTTACGAATGCAGTCTTATGTTGGGAGTCTGGGTGTATTGGTAATGATAATAACCCATAGCCAAATCCAATGTGGTGAACAATGTGGTTCCCTGTAAAGTGTCGAGACAGTCCGATATGTTTGACAGAGGAAACCAGTACTTTTTACTAACGGAATTGAGTTTCCGGTAGTCCAAACAATACCTGACTGACCCGCACTTCTTCCTAATTAGAACAGGGGCAGACGCCCATTCTGACGCAGACGGCTGAATGACGCCAGCGTCCAGTAACTTCTGCAAATGGTGGCGTTCCAGATCCTGGAAACCCAAGGGTGTTCACCTAACTTTTTCATTGACAGGTGCCGCATCGCCTGTGTCAATGTGATGGTAGACCCCGTGTAGGCAACCCAGATCCAGATCGTTCATTGGAAATACGTCACTGTAGTTGTACAGTAAACGTTTCAACTGAGGACAAGTTACATGCAGGATCGAACCCGTTAGCCCGGCTTTAAATTACCGTAGCTGTTGATAGACCGGTAAACACCAATAACTCAATACATTCATTCCACAGTTACATGTTGTACGGAAATTGGTACATTGTGTTTGTTGAGTATATGAAATATCACACTTTTGGTTTAACAAATCAGCAGATGGGTTGATCAATTAGATTAACTCAAATACTTGTTTTTCTGAAATTGCATACGTTCGGCAATACGTGTGTACTGTCTATTAATTGAAGTCTTAAAGAGTCCAGTGTAAATTTTAATCACATAGTTGTAAAGAATACAAATATGTTTTATTACACATACCGTTTACTTCCTTCATAAGCCCGGTTGTATATCTACTGCTAATCAGTTCATTTCAAATCTGATTTGAGATGATATTAATTGCTTAAGGCTTTTCGTAGTAAGATGCCTTTGTACATAGACACTCATTTGTGGTTTATTTCAATATATTTTAACACACTTTTAGACCGGTGAATAAAACATATAATGCTTTATTTGCACTGTCACGATTAGCGTTAGCTATACAATGTGGGACGCTAGAAAGAAATAACCCAACAGCGGTTGCCGTTGCCTCTGATTGTTTTAACCAGGATAAGCGCAGTGGCAAGGTCAACTTCAATGGCTTATTGTTTTCTTGCGGTTTTGCGCGGAGTCCGTTTTAATAAAAACAATAAATATCAAAAAATATTAATTTGATGCGAGTATGGGGCTGATTCATATATTCACACGAATCACGTGTTACAAACATGTTGTAGCATGGCATCGCAGTTAATACCGATCTTGTGAAATGTGTCGATTGGGGCGCTGCAGTTTTGTGACACCATGGGATGACTGCGTTTATCACATAACATGTGCATGCATAAACATACATAAGTGTATATATAGTCCAGAGTGTATATGGGGTGTTTCACAGTTATATAGGGAATTTGTGTGTCACATTAGTCAAAACATAGATCAAATACAATTCAATGTTTTCATGAAAAAATATTAACTTCGATATTTTGGCCATATTGTGTGAAAACAGTTTTTGGATCGGGTTCCTCGTTTTGATACTGTGCTACCTAAAACACACATGGCTGCATGGGCCTACATACACTACATTTCAATATATAGCATGGGCTTGTAATAATGTATGGTGTGTATTTATGATGTTTATATTGTTTTTGTAAAGAATTGGTCACGAACAAACTAATTTCACAATGTTATAGTTATTTTGAGTCGATATTTATATAATCTAATACCTTTCAAAAATGTCTGTTGTGCATTGCCAAATAGCATGCACTTGCATATAGCAATACTACCTGCAATCATGTCACTATATATACAAAATCAGTTCTTAATATAGTAGCTTCATCGGTTAATGAAATAAAACGCATAGTGACATTACAATTGCATGTGCTACATATATATATGACGTTACAACAATTTCGGCAGAGGGGCTACAGACACTACACATGGTATTATATCTGATAATGCCTATTTTTACCACAATTAATTGTGTGTAATTAACTTGGTTATGATTTATTTCATGCACAGGTAGTAAGGTAGTTATTAAGCAGTTAAAAAAGCAATTACCTGACAAACACGTCTTATTTATGTTTTCTAACATGTTACTTGGACAAAATCGTCAATTATATGTGTTCCCAAATTACAGTAATTGGCTAAAGTGAGTCAGAGTCAGTGTCAGAGGTATAGAACGACGATACCATTGTATTATTAAGCTAATCATCTTTCTTATATGATAGTGAAAATGGCAAGTAGTGCCATTTTGTGAAATCACATTATGGGGCTACAGACACTACCAATTGTACAAGTAACTACTTGTGGTATGGTACAACTATGCTATTATATAACATTTGTGTACACTAAATTGTCACAGACACTACATGTACATAAATGCCACACATATTGTTTATATAACCACAGACACTTTGTTTATGAAACGAGGCAACTTTTTATTAACAGTAAACTAGTAACACCAACAGTTGAACTCTTTAACAATTAACACCATAACTTGTTAGTTGTTTTGTGCATAGCACTTTCATTTTGAAAGTTTCAGAAAAAACACTTAACATGCACATTATTATTTAAACACAATAATTCCTCCTGTTAGTGGATTTCTGTGAAAGTTTTGGTTCTGGAAGAATGTCAGTCACACTATTAGTTGGTTCCCGGGATACATCGGGACACGTGGGTGGTGGTCGGGCGAACGAGACGGCGTAAATTAATGGTAGGGGTTCATCCTTAATAGGAATCACGATTTGCCTGGTTTGACCCTCAAGTACGTTTTTATCTTTGGCTCTTTTGTTACCTGGGAGTTGAATTGGGTTATTGCCCATTATAACAGTAGTAGGATTATTACTGATACTACTGCTTTTGGGAGGGGTCAAGTGGTTCTGGTGTGGCGAGGACCTGGCATCAGATCAGGATTATTCTGATTTCAGGGCTGAATATATAGTTTTGTTATTGTAATTATTCAGTTCTGATTTTGGGATTTTCCCCCATTTGTATATGTACTTGAACATGTACATGTACTTGTACAGGTAATATGTGGGATTTAGTACTAAGCCCATTGACCCGGCCTTAAATGACCGTAGCTGTTGATAGGCCGTTAAACCCCAACAAACAAACATCGGGCCAATATTATATTGTTTTATTAAGGACTGTTAACTTTCAGTCTGATCACTATTAACCGGGTAAATTGCTATAATTAAGTCACAATTTGAATGTAAAATGATTTAGAATACATTTTACATTTAATTACATCCGTAAATGGCAATATATTTCAAAATGGCTGCCGAAATAGGCCGTTTTACAATATATTTCTGCGAGTCATGTGTTGTTACAAACAAACAGACATTCATAAAGTTGAAACACACATTCATTGCTTTTCCTCACAAATAAATGGAAAATACAGGAGATAGTCATGCAATAGCCTTCCACAATTGTCAGAACAGTCGAAATGGCCAACAACATGTTCTTGTGTTGTTCTATTTACTGTATGGAGTTGTTATAAACAGCATTGCATGCACCTATTACATGTATACATACCAGTTTGAGGTATACAAATCAAATCATTTCATAACATATACATATCCAGGTATACAATGCTATAATATATATTCAAAATGGCCGCCAAAATGATCAGATGTTCAATAATATTGATGCAGTTTTCAGTAATTGAACAACACTACCATTGATATGTATAGAGTGTGATATTCTGCCTATTTTCAAAGACAAATACGGGTGTATTTCAATCAGTTTGAGTATTGAAGAACTGTTTCAAAGTGTGTCCAAAATGGATTGAATGTTGACAGGAATACAATGTTATTATCGTTAACGAGCACACTTCTGACAATTAAGCGAGCATGATGATAATTGGCCAAGGCAGTATGTAGTATGGTATGATGAATGGCATGGGTATGCTTATTGCAAACATGCATAGCTTTCACCCACATTAAGCATCCCGCATATGTCTTCACATGTGACAATAATTTAAATTAATCCTTGGTAAATAAATACAATACATGGTAACAATATGTAAGTCATGCAGTCAATGATGTAATCAGTTCTACATTAACCAAGTGCTACATGTGCTGTATTCATTCTTCTAATTAAACATTATTGAAAATAATACACCAAATTGTACATGTGGTTGAAAACACAACACTGTTTAAGTACCTGATGCCAATTAAGTATTGTCACTGTTCTAATTTACCTACAAATATATATACATGTACATTTGTATATAATTTGCCCAGCCTCGTGGGCCATTGTAAATTGGTAGTGTCTGTAGCCCCTGTCACACTTGGTTAGAACTTGATCATGTTCAGCCATTTAAATGTGTAAACAGTTAATCCTATCATAGTTAGTTAACAATAGACTGCTTATGGAAGACTTTAAGCCATTAATATGAGCTTCGTATGTACACTAACGGATAACACGGTGATGATTTTGAATGATTTCAATTGTGCAAAATCATGGAATTACTGATTTTTCAACTTTCGAATGCTTTGATAACTAATTCTGGTTATTTATTCACAGTGGGGCATGATTTCAAGATGTAAACATGTGAAGACAGTGTACATACGGTCCAAATGGCTTTAATATACTGGGTATTAGGTAGGGGCTACAGACACTACAAGCCACCTAGATAAATATTGATGGCATTGCTGCCACATGTCTGCTCCATAATCAAAGTTGGCTAGATGCTTGCATATCTGTTGTTCTTGTAGATCAGAAAAATGGAGCCAAATGATAGACATGAACTAAAATATAACAAATAGCCCTAATTGCAAATGGGGGCTACATACACATGTTCAGAATATTTTTGACATTTTATATGCAGAATATTTGGATGTATTTAAGTTCATATTTTTAAAGTATTATATATGTCAGAATTGTAGTATATCATTTTTGACTGCATTCTCACAGTTAAATTGTCAGTATGGGTATGCTAAAATATGTGAATAAAAAATTGCAAAAATATAACAAAGACCTATTTTGAGGAAGTTATGACTATGTTGTGGCTTTGCTATATAGTGCGGAAAGAAATCGAAAGAACTACAGAGCACATACCTCATTACCAATACAGACATATAAATTGATGATAAATTATGTATATATCGAATAATAGCTCAGTAAAGTTTAGGTAATTTTAAATGACACAATATAACGATGAAAAAATGCCATTCTTCAACATTATAATTATTCCTGTGTCAAAACCGCTCAACGTACAGAACATTATTATATATCGTTAGAAAGCTTTCACCGAGTTCTATTCAGATAAAATATATACAAAGACTCACACACACAACTGAACATGTATTTAATACATAAACTGGAGAATTCCTGTTTCCCTATATAACTGTGAAACACCCCTAATGCATGCAGCTCCATAATATGCAACAAGTACATGTAATGTTGTATATGTATTTCTGGAAATGTATTACTGTTTGCTCAATGTTTTAGCGAGTCGTCTATTGTAATTCTTTTTGAATGGCAATTGTATGTGTACCTGTGTTGTACTATTGTTCTTTGTTTTATAATGTACAGTTGATGAGATGTAAATAAACAATTTAACAACTGTGTTGGCTAGGAACATGCAAAGGGTAAATTTAACAATGGGTTTCATCCTTGTCTGAATCCTATATCCGTGTTTTGCCCCTCAGGTACATTTTTGACTTTCTTGCTACTTGAGAGTTGAATCCAATTATACAGATTATCAAAGTAATACATATTTGTACTAATCATATTACTTTTACGGAGTCTGGCTAAATGAATCTGGTGTTGCGAGGACCTGGCAGCAGGTCAGGTTATGCTACTGTCTGGCCTGAATATATATTGTTAGGGTCTGTCTGTCCATTCGTACGTTTATTTTTTGGAAGTTTTTGTAAGAGTTTCTTAAATCACCTAGGGGCCCTAAGTGCGTTGACAGACCAGATTTTCTAGTTTTCTGTAAGTATTCAGTTCTCAATTTGCGTTTCGACCCTGTTAACCCTGCCTAAAATGACCATATTTCAATACATTAAATAACTAAATAATTGATTGTATGTAATTTCAATATGTAATTTCATACAATCGACAAGGAAAACAGTCACATCAACTGTGTTTGATTGTATGACATTTCATACGTTCACAAATATTTGTTTTTTCGAGACTTAATCATGTTAATTAAAAAAGCTGTAGAGTCCAGTATTATTTATTTTGATCATAATTTCATACAGCCATTAATAGACGAACCGTCACTGAATTTGATTCTATTAAATTTCATTCATTCAGCAAGATGTGTGTACAATGAATTGTTGAGCCTTAATTGAAGTCTCAGAGTGCTGTATTATCTATTATGATTGTATATAATTTCACCAGTGGAAAAAACATTTGTTAACTGAGGCTTACGGTTGTAGAATCTAGTATTATTTTTTTGGATTGTATGTAAGTGTTTTATTTCGAACACCATGTTAATTTCACATACAATCCACCGGATCAAAAACTAATAACTTAGACTGCGTTTGGATTTTTATTGAAAGTGAGCATATGTTTCGCAAATACTTAGATCCAGTATTATTTATTTCGATCGTATGTAATTGCATACAATCAATGGAAAAACTGTCACGTTGACTGTGTTTGATTGTATGAAATTTCATACGTTCGCAAATACTTGTTATTTGAGATTTAAAGTTTGGAATCAATTGTGATTCTTTCGATCATATGTAATTTCATACAATTGTCACTTTGACTGAATTTGATTGTATGAAATTTCATTCGTTCGCAAGTACTTGTTATTTGAGACTTAAAGTTTGGAATCCATTATGATATTTTCGATCATATGTAATTTCATACAATTGTCACTTTCACTGAATTTGATTGTATGAAATTTCATACGTTCGCAAATGTTTTGTATTTTATTATCTGTATTTATTAAACAAATACAAAATGGGCATGCTTTGATGTGTATAGATTCAGATAATGGTACTCTTTTAATCCAAAACCATGTACATTGTTGGGTCTGATTTGAAAATATGGTTTTTAAAGATGTATGAAATTTCATACATTGCTACAAGTACCAATAATGGAAATCGGTTGTATCCAGAACACTGATTTATGCTGAATAAAAGGGATTTTTTTTGGAAAATCCCTTTTTATTTAGGAAAGCGTTAATTATGTTTCTCCCACCATTGGGGGGGGGGGGGGGGGGGGGGTTTGGAATTTCACAGGGGGGGGCGGGGGGGGGGGGGGGGGGGGGGGGGTGGATTTCCCACCCTCCACTTGTTGGTTTCTGCTACCTACTGTCGTGATTGTATACTGATGTGAATATATATGTGAAAAGCATCAAAATTGTGATATGTTTCTCACATATGTTTCTCACAGGGTGGGGGGGGGGGGGGGGGGGAATTCACCCCCCCCCCCTCCGCTGGTTGATTTCTGCTACTTTTTGTCGTTGATTGTATGGTATGTGAATATTATGTGAAAAGCATCAAAATTGCATCAAAATTGTGATATGTGAAAAGCATCAAAATTGTGATATGTTTCTCACAGGGGGAAAATTTCCCCCCCCCCCCTCCACTGGTTGGTTTCTGCAACTTTTTGTCGTTGATTGTATGTTATGTGAATATTATGTGAAAAGCATCAAAATTGCATCAAAATTGTGATACGTTTCTCACAGGGGGGGGGGGATTTCGCCCCCTCCACTGGTTGGTTTCTGGTACTTTTTGTCGTTGTTTGTATACTATGTGAATATTATGTGAAAAGCAACAAAATTGTGATATGTTTCTCACATATGTTTCTCAAGGGGGGAAAATTTCCCTCCACAGGTTGGTTTCTGCTACTTTTTGTCTTTGATTGTATACTGTGTGAATATTTTGTGAAAGGCATCAAAATTGTGATATGTTTCTCACAAGGGGGGGGGGGAATTTCCCTCCCTCCACTGGTTGGTTTCTGCTACTTTTTGTCGTTGATTGTATACTATGTGAATATTATGTGAAAAGCATCAAAATTGTGATATGTTTCTCACAAATGTTTCTCACAGGGGGTGGGAATTCCCCCCCCCCCCTCCGCTGGTTGATTTCTGCTACTTTTTGTCGTTGATTGTATGGTATGTGAATATTATGTGAAAAGCATCAAAATTGCATCAAAATTGTGATATGTGAAAAGCATCAAAATTGTGATATGTTTCTCACAGGGGGAAAAATCCCCCCCCCCCCCCCCTCCACTGGTTGGTTTCTGCAACTTTTTGTCGTTGATTGTATGTTATGTGAATATTATGTGAAAAGCATCAAAATTGCATCAAAAGTGTGATACGTTTCTCACAGGGGGGGGGGGGGGGGGGGGGTGGGGGGGGGGGGGGGGGGGGTTTCCCCCCCTCCACTGGTTGGTTTCTGGTACTTTTTGTCGTTGTTTGTATACTATGTGAATATTATGTGAAAAGCAACAAAATTGTGATATGTTTCTCACATATGTTTCTCAAGGGGGGAAAATTTCCCTCCACAGGTTTGTTTCTGCTAATTTTTGTCGTTGATTGTATGTTATGTGAATATTATGTGAAAAGTATCAACATTGCATCAAATTTGTGATATGTGAAAAGCATCAAAATTGTGATATGTTTCTCACAGGGGGGGGAGAAAGTTCCTCCCCCCCCCCCTCCACTGGTTGGTTTCTGCAACTTTTTGTCGTTGATTGTATGTTATGTGAATGTTATGTGAAAAGCATTAAAATTTAATCAAAATTGTGATACGTTTCTCACAAGGGGGGGAAATTTCCCATTCCGCTGGTTGGTTTCTACTACTTTTTGTCGTTGTTTGTATACTATGTGAATATTTTGTGAAAAGCAACAAAATTGTGATATGTTTCTCACATATGTTTCTCAAGGGGGGAAAATTTACCTCCATTGGTTTGTTTCTGCTAATTTTTGTCGTTGATTGTATGTTATGTGAATATTATGTGAAAAGCATCAAAATTGCATCAAATTTGTGATACGTTTCTCACAGGGGGGGGGGGGGGTGGGGGAAATCCACCCCCCCCCCTCCACTGGTTGGTTTCTGCTACATTTTGTCGTTGTTTGTATGTATATCATGTGAACATTTGATATTTCGTGTTTGTACATTATATATATTCCTTGCTCGGATCTGCTTCATATTTCACACACGCATTGCTCCAATGGTCCTCTACCGCCCTGTGGCAAATCCACATTCGTCCTGCCCCCGCTAAGCACAGGGTCAAGGTCACAGACTTGGTTCGTTTGAAACCTTAACATTCAGTTAAATGGCTTATAATTTGTGTTTCCTTGCTCGGATCTGCTTCACATTTCGCACACGGATTGCTACAATGGTCCTCTACCGCCCTGCGACAAATCCACATTCGTCCCGCCCCCACTAAGCGCCCAGGGTCAAGGTCACAGACTTGGTGCGTTCAAAACCTTAACGCTCTGGTAAATGGCTTATAATCAAATATGTCTCGTTTTCCTTGGCTGCCAGCGGGGGCATTTGTGTGCCGACAGGCCACATTTCTAGTTTTCTTTAAATTCTGAACGTTATCCCGAATGAATGCGGATGGATTGGTTGAGGGGGGGGGGAAATTTCCCCCCTCCTTTTATCTAAAAGTGTAATTTTCGTGTTGATACAATCACTCCATATGGGTGAAAATCTCCATCCTGGGGGTCCAGAAATGGATCAAAAAGAACATTAAAAAATGCAAATCAGCCTCCGAAAAAGAGGAATGTTAGTGGACTTTCCTCTTTTGTAATGGAGCCAATTTATAATAATAATAATGATAATAAATAAATACTTGTTTATATACATTACTTGACTCCTAGCTAAAATATCACTATTTAGTACAAAAGTCAATGTGTGCAGTTCAGTCGTTTGAGAGAGAAACGCTTTGTTAACCTTGTACTATGGTACTAACACAACAGTTTTTTGATCAATTTTGGCAGTCTCGGGAGTCAGTAATAGGACAGCCAATGATGACACGTGATCCACAAGGTCATTGCACTTTGGATGGTACGGCGTAGTGATCAATTGCCTCGAAGATAGAAGTCTACTTACTTCCATTACTACTAACCTGAACTGAGTTCCGCGGTCAGTCAGCATTTCCTCCGGAATGCCTTATGTGCTAAACATATATATTAATGCTTCCGCTACTCGTTCGGCCTCAGTGACTGATAGCACAGGTTGAAGTAACATACCAATGCCTATACATACAATAACTATACCTAAACGAATCAATAAGTGAAAGAAAGTAAGTTAAACTTGTTGTTGCCCCTGTTATAAGACAGTACCAAGGTTCGTATGTTTTATGTGGGCCGTACTCGGACATCCTCAAGACAACGGACTCTCACGAAACAGTCAACCGATTTATATCATTCGTACACTTGCAGAAGTTGGGCAAATGTTACCCCTCCGCAATGATGTATTCTCCGATGCGCTATGTCAACGCGTTTTTGGGCTATGTGTTATTTTGTTCCAACAAAGTTCCGTATTTGTCGCTAGTAAGAAGACATCGGGCACATTTATTTCTTTGACTTTCCCGGTGACGCGTCAGCTAGTACCGTTTCATAGCTTCGCTGACAAGGTAAACAGATAAATGGCTGGTAACCAGTCCATGTAACATGACGCTTACGCGTGACACTCCGCGAATCTCAACCAATCATAAGCTTAGCGATGACGTCATCGGGAAAACCCATCAACAATTAGACAATAATGCTTCCCGAGAAATGATAGAAATGACTGAATTGTCTGTCGTGACGCATTGAACTGGTATAAATGTAGACTAGGTCAAATTTCAGAAAATGTTAATGGTGGAGGCATTTCATGTTTACGGCTGGCAAACAACATTTGTATACGTATTTATATGTTCTAAATCGATCTAGGGGGTTTGCCCGACTGTATTTGCACCGGTTAACCCTTAAACGTGACAAATCCAAAATGGCAGCCACCGAAACTTGACAAATTCATTTTGGGTCATATCTTTGGTACCAAACATGGTAAGGACATAAATTGAACATATTTTTGTATGTTTTCAGGTACAAGGAATCCGTTGAGATCATTATTTAACCCTCAATATGCCAAGAAATCAATATGGCCGCCATATCAGGGCAAATTTGATCAATGATTGCGTGCGATTCATACAGAGACTTATATAAATTAGTGATTTAACTTCATCATAATGTCATGGTTCTGATATGGGATATATTAACTGTCAAGGATACAGTTATAGTTATATTTTGTCACTGATCAACTTTGTACAGGAATGCAAATTAGCTTCATAATGAATTATTACTATCAATAGTATAATGCAGAAACGGTTGTCAACATTTCGTTTATTTTATAACTTGCTTATATCAAATAGCAACACACGAATAACACATGTACATGTATAGCATTTCAGAAATATCTCCAAAGTTATGTTGTTACATTACATTACTATTTTGTGTAAAACCACTTAGGGTAACTGGGTTCACGTGCCATCAGGTAGAATGTTCCGACATTCATCGCCATGCTTGTGACATTTGCAAGCTTCAATACACGGTAAGCTCATTTTTCTGCAACTGCAGAGCCTACTCATGCATCCCTTGGTACATCCACATGACATGATCTCTGAGCATGCTTTTGGGATGGGTGGTAGAGAGAGAAGTGGCGGTACCAACTGTCCATCCTTACGATCCCAACCCATATCTGTTACAGTGTGTGGGCAGAACTGGAGAAGGCACGTGGGCTTGTATCCAGACACTTGCTTGGTAATGGCTTCGCATGATGTGAAATCGTGTTGCATCCGATGTTGGAGGTAGAGCTTCTTGTGCTCGTCCTATACAGAACAGTTTAACTCGTGCCTCGTCACACGTGTCTGCTTTGGGTACTCCATATAGCTGACAGATGAACTTCTCTGCCGATTTAGTGATGTCTTCGGTGATGTGGCCCTTCCCCAGATGACTCAAGTTGCTGTGGTGATGCTGGAAGACACGCCATGCCGTGCCGTCTGCTTGCTGTGTCCACTGAGTTGAGAAACACTGTCACATTCAGTGAGTGCGTGAAAAGCTAGTATTGATGATACTTGCTCGATGGGTACTTGACGACGAATATCATGTACTGGGATATATGTTGGATGTTTTGATGTACCAGCTTTCATCAGCAGATTCGTACATCCCATTTTGTCATAGTGAGCGAGCAGCAACACAAGGACATCGGTATCGCATACCGATACAACCATTGACTCCATATGAGCATGAATATAGTGCAAAATTAGACATGTATCAGCTTCCTCGTAATCGGCCTCAAGCATGGACAGGCCTAGTGTCGGGTCTGAAGACTTGACGATCGTAGCTTTGGAGAATCCTCCAGCAACAACCATTGTTTGACCACTAGGGCTGTGATCGATCAGATAGTTCGACAGTAACAATGCAAGATCTGCCTTGTTATCTCGAGTGCCATGACATTGGACCAGTCAGATGGCAGCGGAACTGACTCACTTTCGATTTGACGTCGTACTGGTCGTTTTCCTTTCTTGCGCTTTGTCTCGTTCCTGCTTTGATCGACTCCGGTCTGTAACGATCAAACGTAACATCAATCCTCTGAAAGGTGGCTCCCATTTTATACACAGTTGCTTCAAATGTCTTTGCATATTCACCAAATGTCTTTACGTTTGGGGGTTTCGAAAGAACCATCACTAACGCCTGACCATCAATCAGCAAGCAACATGGCCCATCAAGTGAAATAGTTGGTGGTGTCAGTACGTCCTTGGTCAATATGTCGGCTAGCAGAGACTTGTTCGGTGAATGCATGGTACCATTGGCTGTGGAGAGAGACAGCGGAACAGACATAAGCTCATGCTGGAGTTGACTTCACGGCCTGCCCTATAAGCCGTTATGAGCCGGTGCAAGAGGTTTCTGTCCATCTTTATCGTGCTTTGTTTCCCTTTGCCGTCTTGTACGACAGTTTACAGTGAAGCAAATGTCAGAGCTTTATTCTTGTGAATGGGAGCTTTGAGATCGACATGCTGGTCATTATCTGGAGCCAGACAGATACGTTTCTCAACAAACTCATTAAGCTGCTTTTTACCAAGGCATTCTGTTCCAAGATAGAGACAGTGACCAGATCCTTGTTGTTCATGTTCTGTAGTGTATCGACTAAGCAATCGCGGGTAAAAGCAATGTGGGGGCAGACTATCTCAGTCGTATCGAAGTTGACTAGAGCTAGCACAGAAATAGCTAGGGAAACTATGTTTTTTAGAGTGTAATATGAGACAAGGGTATTGTAGATTCTCTGTGAGTGAAACAAAAGTGTGGTACACTTTTGTCCATTGGAGGGGAGTTATGTCACAGAGAAATACAAATGTATATAGCGATCTAGGCTGGTAAGGATAACAATTCAGCAATAGTATATATGTAATGAGAATGGGAGATAGGTGCTGTAGGATTAGCTTACAAGGTACAACAGGGGCCTGGGGGTAAATTACCAATTTCAATTGAAGGGAAATCTTTTGTTACTGGTCAAGGATAATCCGTGGTCAGTGAGCTATTTTAGTACTTGTGGGTAGTTCGCAAGTGAGTTTAAATCTTGTAGAACAGTGTGTGTTGGATGTTTGTGAGAGATGGTTGTGTGAATAGGCATATCTGGCAGCTTGGTCAAAGAGAGAGGGAGAAATACATAAAATCTCATTGGATTATTTCATGCTGATGGAAGATGATCAGGTATGTTTAATTAGATAGTAAATAGGTACTCTGTATTGTATACGCGTGGAATATTGTGCGTCGCATGGAGTTTAGTAGAGAGGCAGATGGGATATCGAGCTCGTTCTTTAATTTCAGCGGATGAACGATCCAGAGGGCATTTGAGTAGTTAGAGCGGGATCCATAGATGTAGTCGATAGACGAGTCGGGAAGGTGGTGGATATTAGAGATAGCGGTCTACGATGCATGCAGATGCATCGCCTATCTACAGTTGGATATTAGAGGTGGCGGATATTAGAGATAGCGGTCTACGATGTATGCAGATGCATCGCCTATCTACAGTTGGATATTAGAGGTGGTGGATATTAGAGATAGCGGTCTACGATGCACGCAGATGCATCGCCTATCTACAGTTGGATATTAGAGGTGGCGGATATTAGAGATAGCGGTCTACGATGCATGCAGATGCATCGCCTATCTACAGTTGGATATTAGAGGTGGCGGATATTAGAGATAGCGGTCTACGATGCACGCAGATGCATCGCCTATCTACAGTTGGATATATTTATTGAGGTTTCCTGACGTGGCTCTCGCGAAGAACGGCATTATAGGGACGTCAGCGGTGATATAAATAGACAGCAGTGAACTAAATATTGGTGACTGCTGGGGTATATACCTATCCTTCAGTCATTGAAGCACATGTATGTAAAACATTCACTTCGGACGTGGACTTGGACGTATGTGGGACATTTAACGGTGGTGATAGGTGGTGATAGTAGTAAGGGGGTCACTTTGGGTACAATTTAACGTATATCAAACATTTAAAGGAACTGTGACTTGTGAGTGATTAAATTACATGTATTTTGATATATAGTGTTACCATGTGGAAATACCAATTTCAATGATTATTACTTGTGACAATAGTGAAGCATAAACAGACTAAATTGTATTCTATCTGTGATATTGATGTATGATATGTATGAATGGTGTGTATGTGTGTGTGAATTCTGTATTGTGTAATACATGCTGTAAATAATATAATTGTACATAAATACATGAAGAAGACAACATTGGCTCAATATCCTAAATCCAATCGAATTCAGACAATGTAGAAGAAGGTGATATATGGTTTCGTAATTCTGTACTACTTATTTCCCTTCGCAACTCATTCATGAAATATGTATAGTTTTCGTCATTCTGTTATATGAAGTTCGTGAATAATTCTGTGTACAAATTTACTGTTTGACTACAAATAGCATAATTCCGATTGCAGTCCACAAACACCGAGTGTATGTATCGCATCCGGGCTCTAACAGTTATGGAACACTCCATGCTACTTCAGAGATGTTGCCATTATTGCTTCATCTCCATCATCTTTCATCCTCCTTCCTTTGGTACACTCCGTGTGGGTGTAGACGTCGTCATCATCATACATGGTTACGTGGAACATTTGTTTAGTGTGCGATGCTATCAGGGTACTGAGGTTATAAGACAGAGTCCATCGGCTAAGTGAAGAAGCTACCTTGGTGATGCCGACTAAGCCCCCACTCTTCTTTCCAGTGGCATTCAACCATTCTGTGCTCTGGTCTGGAGAAACTTGATTGAATCGTCGATTTGCATGCTTGACCACACAATCTCCCTGCTGGAACTCACGCAGGATGTCTGGAGGGAGCTTGGCCATCTCAGCCAGGTATACCGTACCCCATCGTGTATAGTTTACATGGTCATATCTGAAGAAGGGTAGATACCCCACTGATGTTTGCTCTGGATTGACCGTGCTTGCATTTTAGTTGAAGGAAGTCCAAGAAGGCATTGGTTCCTGAGAAGATCGAGTTATTGTGAATGCCATGTCAGTCGCATGGGGTTTCGTCGCTGATGGGCATTCATCCATCGATTGTGTAAACCAACCAGGTGTTATGTCCTCATTGTATGGTCCTTCGGTGGTTCCGCGGTTATGTGCTGGCATTATGTCGTTCATAGCAGCTGGGGTGTGCAGTGTTCCTGTATTGGAGAACTTGATACCCTCTAGTAGATTAGTTTTAGGTGGGCCTCTCTGCCATGCTGCTACATGGGTGGCATGGAATGTTCCTTTTCCATGTAAAGTGGCCTCGTTTATGTCCACATTGTCTGTGGAAACATGAACGAAACGTCCTTCGACCAAGTTGGGAGGCACGACAGCACCATTGTCATCCATGGGGCTTAGTGTTCTTTCAGCTAGCGCTGAGTCCAGCCTGATGATATTACGGTAACTCATCACGTGACCAGCGTTATGAAACATGTCAACGAGCTCCTTCGAACGTGTTGCTTGGTGAAGAGTACTTCCCATCCCAATGTGAAGAGTATTCCCATCCCAATGTGTTTTCGAGTATTAATTTTATCTCCACTAGCAGTATAGACGAGATCCTGAGCAATGCTAAGTATTCTGGTTTGACGGAATGAGTCATGTTTGTCATCATCATTGTCATCATTGTCATCATCCTCACTGTTCACGTTGTGCTCTAACAGTTGTTGGCCCCCCAGGAGTAGGTTGAGGAACATGTAAAGACTGTCTGGTACATAATATATTGCCCTATCCTCGCTGATTTCAATTCCGTCCGGCTTCGGATGTGATAGCATATCACCTCGTATGCGTAGTGCAACATGCACCATGGAGAGAAAATGAGTCATCCGTTTGATGCGTGAACGTGGGAATAGTGATCATCCTTCACCATGGCAGATAATGGGATGTGACGAAACTTTCTTGGGACGAGTAGAGTTCTGGGTTCTGTGCGTGCTTGATCATGGAGAAATATAAGTGCATACACACCATGCGTAAGTTCAGCTAACTTATCTTTGAATGTGCTCCGTCGACTCATAAATGATCACGGAATTGCGGTGTCCGCTTCCTTGGCTAGTGTGCAATATCTTTCCCACACAGCAGTGAGTTCTAGGATATCAGCATGTGATGCTAATTGTCCAAGCTCATGACAGAGCCAAAGCAACACTACATCGCTGGCAGTTAGTGCTGATTTGCTTATTTTGTCAGTGCTACGTTTGAACCTGACATGACAGCTACTGCGATGTTTGCCATCAGCCGCTCTCAGGTCATTTACGCAGGCCAGTCGTGTCCTCAAAATCGGGTTATACTTAGATGCTTCTAGGATCCGTTTGCTAACGGGCGTCTCTTGTATGAGATGGACTTTTTCTTTGGTCTCTTTTTGGCAAAATATGCACAAGTTCCAGTTGATTTGTGCCACCTTGCTTCTTAGAAGGATTTCTTGTGATTGAGCAACGGCTGTGGGTGCTGATGAACTAGATTGAATTTGATCAACTGGTATATCTGTAGCTCTCAGTCTTCCGAGTTTATGATAACTTGTATAGAAGGCACGGCATCCATTGTGGCATATTATCAATGGTGAAGGACACGCAGCTAACGCATCAATGAGCCGATCAGTTGCAGATCTGAAATTGTCATTTCGTAACTTCAGTCGAACTTTTCTTGCATTATGGATTGTCTTTAGGCCGTAAGATGTAGGTGTAACTAGTTTTTGCTGTTTATTGTCTTCTTGGCATATTATACATTTGTCATAATTTAACAGTACTCCCCGTTTCCTTGAAGCTTGATCGGCGTCCATTGCTACAGTTCAGCTACGCAAGCACCTGCAAAGATAATATATGGCTCAATTGTAGTCAATTTATTTTGTAATTTACATCACATATGGTGGTACATGTTTGTACCATGCTTAGTACCCTAGATATGACAACAAATAATTGTTCATGTTTCGGTGGCGGCCATTTTGGATTTGTTACGTTTAAGGGTTAACCGTTGAAAATACAGCCGGGCAAACCCCCTAGATCGATTTAGAACATATAAATACGTCTAAAAATGTTGTTTGCTGCCGTAAACATTAAATGCCTCCATCACTTTTAATATGAACATTTTCACATATTCTGCCCATTCTAATGTAGGTTTGGTCAACTATTCGATTGGAAACAATGTTGTTTCGATGCAAACTGTTTCTTAACGGGCCCGAACGAAATAAAAGTGCAGTTTGAAGCAGATGTTTGCGCTGTCATATAGTAGTATAGGCCCGCAAAAATGTTAGCAAAGTATTTCGACTTAAGTTACATGCAGAATTGTGTAAATAATATCTAACTCGAAAACGTATTAACATGGCGCATCGGGGTATATATCCTTACGGAGGGCTAACATTTGCAAACTTCTGCAATTGGCGGAAATGATACAAATCTGTTTCGTGAGAGTCAGCTGTCTCGAAGCCGTCCGAGTACAGACCATTACAAACGTAGGCACCTTGTATTGTGTTATAACAGGATTAATCTTTTTCTTTTCAACTTATTTTTCTCCATTTATTGATACTTTTATGTATATTTAATGTATTTATAGGCCTTGGTCCGTTACTTCAAACTGTGACTGGTATTGGTACCGCCTATGGGTGCAGAGTTGCACAGTCCATCAATGTACCATGTATGTACCGATTATTCCGATCGCTATCAATAGTGGCCCGATAATATCACTGCGTCTCGTTTGAATGGAGTGTCGAACAGCGGTATAGTCCATAGCGGAACCTTAGTAATGTGTTGTTTTAAAATTGTCATTTGACAAATGTCACCTGAGCTACAAAACCATGTAAATCACTATCAGTTGATTTCTTAACGCCGGGATAACCCACTATGATTGACCCATGTGCACCTTTCATCACTTACATAGATATGTCAGTTTTTGGGATCATATGTACTAGCTAATTAAACTGCCTACCTATCATCAACATTGTAAAGTATTCTTATCTTGCTCAGTACTCTTTGAGGAGGAAATGTTCAAGTGAAATTTATATTATGCAGAATTTACTACATTATCACAACCATTTTGGTTGTGATAATGTAGTAAATTCAGTATAATAATTCTGCATACTATTAATCATCAAATATATGCAGTCATTAGTTCTATATGAAATAATGCAATTTGGAAAAAACAAATGATTACTCCCTCAAACTATATACGTAGCTAGATAAGTAGGCTTAGCAATTTTCGTAAAATCGGCTACTGGATTTCACTGTTATGTCCTTTGCATTCGGAGCCAACATAAGAAATCCACAACGAGCTACGTTTCGCTATTTCACAGTGATACCGTTGTCTATATATAATGTGCAATTATGTGTGAAACAGCGTAATAATTTCAAACATATTGCTATTTATCTGGACCACTACCGTGTACATATAATATTAAACATTACCCATTTAACATAATATCATGCTCGCCTCGGCAACGGTAATAATTTCTCGATATGAAACTGTATTCCTACGTGTTTTCTATCCTTGCGTTATATAAACCTGCCAAGGGCTAGGGTTGTCCAGCTGTTCCTGAATAATGTAGTCGCATCACTGACTGCGTACATTCAGGTACTTAACATTTCCGAGACGATCGTGATAACTAGTCATATGTGGCCGTGACTGGAGAAATGGGGCTTATGACATTTGTGACCAGTGTAGCTCCTAGTGAAATATCACACTAATGTGGCCCGATAACGGTAAAAATCGCTTTTTAGAAGCAAGACGGGATATTCATTGATGGAATGGCGAACAGTACATATCCTGATCATAATGTGCGGATGCACATGATGATATGGATCTATGCTGGTCGCAAAGTCCAATAGCCACATTTCTGCAGTCACAACCGCATATACAATATTCATATACGTTACAATGTGCTGCAACATATGGATATGTACCTTAAGAAGATGAGCAAGTAGGGAAAGTCAAAATCAAACAATATACATACACAGTGAAGCAGGGTAAATGTCATTATACGAGATATCTAAACTATTTACTATTCATTTAATACATAGAAATAATGCAATCAGTTATTAATAACTATTTCAAATAAATATCGCGATAAATTATAATTCACGTAAGATCACCCATGCATTACACGTCCAACAGTTCAGTTGCCACCCGTATACCCATATTTAAGAATGTCCACTACTGGAGACTCCGGCGTACGGTTCTGTCTTCAAGTCGGATGCGTTTTTATTCGGTGAAACTGTGGACTATATATGTGACACGGGATACACGTTGGACGGAAATAGCACAACCAAGTGTTTGTGGGATGGAACGTGGAGCAGTGGACCTGCCAAATGTATTGTTATCGATGGTAGCTGATGATACAGAGGAACCTTCTAAACCGGACACCCTTTGAAATGCATTGTGTTTTATTTAGATGAGTTTGACCGTAATTGATTTCATTGTCGAGTCCGTTCATGGTTGGAAATTACAAATACTGTTATTGGAGTGCGTAATTACAGTGCAACATACGTTAACCGGACACCCTGGGGACCTCCCAGGGTATCCGGATTAGAGAGGTGCCACTGTAGACGGTTTTGTAATATAGAACTATTGCAAAGTCTTATTGTAGATTTGTTATTATATCTGGACTGGATATATTTTGCCACAAAACATGGTCACACAATATTACATGCAATGCATTTGCGTGCCATATATGTACTTGACGTTGGCGATACAAATGAAATATGAGGTCAATAGAACAAGAATCTGGCGACGTTGAATCTGCCCACGTATGGTGTTACACAGTCCGATGTACATTGTGTATCTCAATATAACTTATTTATTTACAATACATGGACGAGCGTATAGTAAGATCACTTGATACATGCTAGATGAGATTTGACTCACCAAAGAGAAAGCAAACACAAATTCACACTTGTATCAGAGACAACGGTGATTATAGACTTGCCTGGACAGGAAAATTATGTCAGCGTCCTTTACACAAACGCGTGTTAGAATCAATTTCATACATCGGGAAGGGACATAATGTAATCATGTGTTTATTAAATGTTGATCAATGTAACATACAGGGATGATTCAACCACAAACGAACCGCTAACCGAATAGTGTTAAGATTCCTGCGGTATTCCAACCGATTACCACGGTTTTGGAACAGATACACGCGGTTAACGGTTATAATACCGCTGGCTATATGGTTACGGTTAGGTAAACTGAATACAAGTCATTTTGTTCGCTGTTTGGTCAAATCGTCCGCAAGTCAAATCGTCCGCAAGCATTATCGTCGGCTAGTTGGTCAAAAGTGTCCGCTATTAGTTAAAGTCGCCCGCTATTGTACTATATTATCATGTTACAATGCTATCCGAACTTGTAAAATTAAGTTTTATTGGATATATTGAATATGATATAGCATATTGTTTGTATATAATATAAGTTCATTAATATGTGTACGTTCGGGTAACCAGAATATGCCATGCTATACCTTATCGCATACATCTATGATACTTTTACAAAATTGCATTCGGACAAAGTTCTGATATATATATATATATATAACATATATCTTTGTAAATACAGTCGACAAATTAATGGCGCACATTGTACAGATATATCAATATATTTTGATTGCGAAATCAACTGTATGTATATCTATATTTGAATAATGAAAAACTCCCAGTTTGTTTATGGTGTTTTGTTTATGACACAGTAACATTCATGGTTTGTACCAAGGTGTGGACCCGGATGTTTATTGTCAAGTGATGATTACACAGCAAGCGTATAGAAAATGTATTGTCTAGTAAATTTTATCATATTGCGTTGAAAAAGATAGCATAAGCTCATATATTTTTTATTGGAATGGGTAAATAAGACAAATTGAATGGTAAACAGTGTAGCGACTGATCATATTGTTTGATGAAGAAATAAGAATAAAGCATGCATGTTAGATGGTGAACATCGTAGGCATTTATCTTTAGATGGCATATGGTAAAATAAGACAAACAACATGACGAAAGTATATCGCGACTAATCACAGTGTTTCACGGAGAAATAAGACAAGCATATTGATAAAATAGCGAACAACATAGGCACTGATCATTTTTGTTGGCATGAGTAATACAATAAACTGGCTAAATATAGTGACTGACTAGTCATATTGTTTCGTGGATAAATAAGAATAACTGTGAAATGGCGATTATGGTGATATTGAAATTAATTTGGATTCAGTTGTTTTCACACGTATTACTGACAGCAATACTGTATGTCTTTGAATAAATAAAATAAGACCATTGTATGGTATAGAATAAAGCGAACACTATCCTTTGCCGGTGCCAGAATAAATGCAATAATATAAGATGCCCACTCGAACTTGTAATACTTCGCGTTGTGAGGCTCTCCAATTGAACCAGCCTTTATACTATTGGTCACAGCTTCTCCTATTGAAGATCAGCGCCATCTAAATACTTCATCATCATCAATCAATTTCTAGCAATTTCCTGATAGATCTAGCTCTTTGAAGACTTGTCATGACGATTCTGGTATAATCTGTTCAGAACATTCCGGAATTGTAGAAACTATTTGAGAATATACCACAGCATCATTGGAATTACCAGTGTAGGGTATTTTGATAACACGTTGATTAGGCAAGGCTAGGAAGCGCGTAGGAACTCCAAGGTTATCCGATGATTTTCTACAGTTTCTGAGCCGAGCCCGATAAACTGTATGTATACATACATTATACAATTTATATAAACAGACACTAGACTGGTGGTATACATGTATTTATCAGGTAAAATTTGATGCTAGCCGATGGTGAAATACGAAATAGATTTATTCTGACGTCAGTAGGTAACGACATGCGACACGGTTCGGCATTGGAACGTGACTTGTACCCGGATATTCGTATCAGGTCAATGACTGATATGATACTATGTCAAAAATCAATATAATACATATTCAGCCGATACAAAGCTGGTTACCTGATACATAACATCATGTGTGCTACAAAGTACACATACATTGAAATATAAACCGGGTCAGAATGGTATCATACACCCGATTCGAAATTACGTGTTGAATTTACGTCCACATTCCAAAAACAGAAATGGCATGTACAATAAAGTAATGCAATTAATTTATATTTCCTTTACAGCTCTTGGTGACATGTGTATTGACGAACCAACGTTGTGTGATGTTATATCTAATGCACAGTGTGATAATTTCGTGGCATTCACATGTGTGTGCTCCCCTGGCTATATGGATGATGGATCAGGAAGAAACTGTACCAGCAGTGGTATGTACACCACCAATCTGTTCCTCTATGGAATCGATACAACATGAAACACTTCATCATATATGGATAGTCGGTGAACACAAACATTACTAGGCGTCTGGGCTTTACATTAAACGTGCTAACCATGTGAACCCTAAAGCCCGCTATAGCGGTTTATGCAAACAGCGCAGCTCCCGAGCCGTCTCAACAGAATCTACAATTTTCGAAAGTAATTTTCATATTTTTGAGAACAAAAAATACCCCCTTTTCATAGATAAACTAGTCTGAAAATCATGTTTTGACGGTTGGATTGGTTGCAAAATTAACATATCAAATAATCCAATTCCAATTACTTATACGTGAAAGGGTTACACATGTACACCGTTTTCATTCTCCAAATCAGAAAGTGAGATTGGTCCAGGTTGAAATACGTTCCGAACAGCGCGATTTCGAATGCGATTGTGGACAACATGGCCAGGAAGCCGTACAAATCACGGCTGCAGATCGTTTTTCACTAGTATAAATTCAGTGCAAGCTTGTGTAAGCCTTTCCGTGTATGTATTGCATCCTCATGTTCCAAATGGGGAAATGTTGGACCATAGAACGTGCAATTCTGACAAACATGTACATGTAGTAACGCACGTTAATGTGTTAAATTTGACATACCTGCGAGCATCGCCCATAGCAGTTACTCCATTGAATCGAGTGACACGATATACGCTGAAATTCGTTGCAGATTTGAATATACTGATATATGTAATATTGTCGAATCACTATGTTTGATTTCGTCTGAAATATTATTTCGTTCAAATGGAATGCCATGACTTTTTATGTATTAAATTACTTTTTTTGTCATAAATCATTAAGCCATCTGCTGTATCTGATATTTGTTATTTGATTCCTTCTTGTCAATAACACTTTTCAGATATCGTAGTGCAGCCTCGTTTTCGAAAGATAACCACTTTATATAAAGTATTTTCGGTGTTGGCAACCAGCCCCAATTTGAAACAGTATTGTTGAAATACATTTAAATAGTATTTGAATTCTTGCTAGACAAATACAACACTTACACGTTGCATTCAGTATGTCTATGCGACTTTTGCTACATGTATGTAGATAGCATACGACACATATTCTATGAATGTAGTCATGTGCAAGATGTTGGTCATAACGTACAATATACATGAATGAGAACGTTATATCATACGAATTGAGTTGTGTTAGGGTCTGTTTAGGAATAAACGAAAATGCACTGGGAGCACAACAGTTTTTATTGTAAATTTGAAATATGTAATATACATGTACATGTAACTTTTGAATCATTCGTATTTTGTTTCAAAATAGCCACAATACATGTGGGTCGGGTTAATATTTAACGATGTTCTTAAGTATTGAGAGTCAATGTTATTGTTGACAATATGCACACTAAATAGAGACGATTTGCTAACCTTGTAATATGGTACTACAAACGTTTTGTGATCGCTCTTGGCAGTCAGTCAGAAAGTATATGGACAGTCAATGATGACAAGCGATGCACAAGACTATTGAACTTTGGATGGTACGGCTTAGTGATCAATTGTCTCAAATATAGCAGTCTACTTACTTATTTCATTACTACTAACGTGAACTGAGTTCCGCGGTCAGTGAGCATCTCCTCAGGAAAGCCTTATATGCTAAACATATATAGTAATGCTTCCGCTACTCGTTCGGCCTCAGTGACTTGTGGTACCGCCTCTACGTACATAATAGCATAGTCTATTCATGTACCTATGTATGTACAGATTATTCCGTTCGCTAACAATAGTGGCCCGATAATATCACAGCTACTCATTTGAATGGAGAGTCAAACAGCGGCATAGTCCCTAGCGGAACCTTAGTAATGTGTCCCTTTAGAACTGTAATTTGACAAATGTTAATAGGATACACAACCATGTACATTACTATCACCGCCTACGCCTGACCAATATAATTATTATAGTGCTCCATCAGTTTCAATTTCTTAACGCTGAGATAACCCGCCACGATTGACCCATGTGCGCCTTTCATCACTTACATAAATCTGCGAAATTTCGTGACTACATGTACTAGCTAATAAAGCTGTGTATCTGTCTTGTGAGTGTAGCTTTATTCCCGTTGTCAATGTAGCCTATTTCACCAACATTGCACAGTATACTTATCTTGCTCAGTACATTTTGATGGGGAAAGTTTCAATGTAAGTATAAATTTATATTGTAGTGAGTTTCTTACATTATCACAGCCATTTTAATAATTATGCATACTATGAATAATCAAATATATGCAGTCGTTAATTATATATGAAATAATGCATTGTGGGAAAAATAAATTATTACTACCTCAAAGTATGCGTAGCTAGATAATTATGTTTTGGTGAAATCGACTACGGGACTTCACTATTCCGAGCTACGTTTCGCTACTTCACAGTGATACTGTTGTCTATATAGGATGTACATTTATTTGTGGTACATAGTAATGATTTCAAACATATTGCCATTTATCTGGACAACTACCGTGCACATATAATATTAAATATTACCCATTTAACATAATATCATACTCGCCTCGGCAACGGTAATAATTCATCGATATGCCTCGGTAGTCCTACGCGTTTTCTAGCATTGCGATATAAACCTGCCGATAACTGTATTCTTTCTAGAATGTCCAGCACCGATACCTCCAGACGGTGGTATGGTCACGCCGGGGGAAGTGTTTTCTGTCGGTGACACAGCAAACTATACGTGTGAACCGGGGTTTTGGTTGGATGGGGAATCCAATACTACATGCTTGGACGACGGTACATGGACCGACTACGCAGAATATTTGACATGTATTTTTGTTGGTAGGTACTGCAATACGTGTGGCCGAGACTAGAGAAACAAGGTTTATGGGATTTGTGCCAAGTGTAGCTCCTGATCTGAAATAATACTCATGGGACATGATACCGATTTATATTGTTTGATAGGAGACTAGAGAAATAGTTTTTATTGGATTTGTGCCACGTGTATCTCCTGCACTCAAATAATACTTCTGGGTATGATACCGATCTATTGCATCACTTTCTGCGTATATTCAGGTACTTAACATTTCCGAGACGATCGTGATAACTAGTCATATGTGGCTGTGACTGGAGAAATGGGGCTTACGACATTTGTGACCAATGTAGCTCCGAGTCAAATATCATACTCATGTAGCCTGATAACGACATATATCGCTTCTTAGACGCAAGGCGGGTGATTCATTGATGGAATGGCGAATAGTGCATATGCTGATCAGACTGTACAGATGCACATGATGATCTGGATCATATGCTGGTTCCAAAACCCAATATCTCCATTACTCCAGTTACAATTGCATATATCAAAATATTCATATAAGTTACAATGTGCTGCAAAATATGGATATGTACCTTAAGTAGATGCAAAAGTAGACAAACTCAAAATCATACAACCTACATACACAGCAGGATAAATGTCATTCCAGGATATATATAAACTATAGAATATTCATGTAATACATAGAAATAATGCAATCAGTTAACTCTTAAATGAGTGTCGCAATAAATGTTAATACATGTAAGATCACCCATGCATTAGACATCCAACAGTTCAATTGCCACCCGTATCCACATATTTAAGAATGTCTACTACTGGAGCCTCCGGCAAACGGTGTTGTCGTCCCGTCGAGTGCGTTTATGTACGGTGAAACTGTGGACTATATATGTGACCCGGGATACACGTTGGACGGAAATAGCACAACCACGTGTATGTGGGACGGAACGTGGAGCAGTGGACCTGCCACATGTAGATTTATGGATGGTAGGTGGGAGATTGTAGATATTTTCATTGTCGAGTATGTTAATGATTGGATATGAAACAGTAATGTACTGTTCATGGAGTGCGTATTTAAGGCGGAACCTCCCTAAACCGGACACCCTTGGGACCTCCCAGGGTGTCCGGCTTAGAGAGGTGTCAATATAGACGGTTATGTGACGGTTATGTAATAAAGAACTTTTGCAAAGTGTCATTGGAATTGTTTTTTATTATATCTGGTCCGAATATATATGCCACAAAGCCTGGCCACACAATATTACATTTAATGAATTTGCGTGCCATATATTCACTTGACGTTGGCGATACAAATGAAATATGATGTCAATAGAACACCATTCTGGCGACGTTAAGTATGCCAATGTAAGTTGTTTCACAGTCAGATGTACGTCGTGTCTAAGTCTCAATATAGCAATACGGTCATACGGCTGTTGGATTGTATTACTAATTCAATTGCCCATTTATCTTTTGAATTTGAACTTGAAGATTAACTTTGAACGTATTGATGTACATCCTGTGTAGTTATATTTCCGACGAACAATATATGTATATAATCATGTTGTGCAGTCCAATGGTCATGTTTGGTACAATACTATATATTCTTGAATTTAAAATATGGCAGTTGGATTGGATTAATAATGCAATTAGCTCATTCCTATTTAGAATTTGAATCGGAACATTACAGTTAGTGACAACCTTTATTTCTGTCGTTACAGAATGTATAGCGCCCACAACGCCAGCAAACGGGTTTGTCTCCCCGGGGAACGTGTTTACAATTGGTGAAGCGGTAAACTACACCTGTTACCAGGGGTATCGGTTGGAAGGAGAAAACACAACGATCTGTTTGGATGTCGGGATATGGAGCAACGACGCTCCCAATTGCACCATCGTTGGTATGTTGTATTCACAAGAAATACACTTAGTTATTTACAATTCATGGACGAGCGTATATTAAGATTACTTGATACATGCTAGATGAGATTTGACTACCGATTGACAAAGCAACTGATCTGAGTGACATTGAATTATTCATATGACGAGACCTATACCCTACGGACACCAAAGAGAAAGCAAAATACAAATTACACTTGTATCAGAGACAATGGTGATTATAGACCTGCCTGGACAGGAACAGTATGTCAGCGTCCCTTACACAAACGCCTCTTATAATTAATTTAATACATCGGTAAGGGAAATAATGTAATCCTTTGATTACGAATAAAGTTATTGAAAAACATAAAATGCAAAAACAAAAACAAATAGCCATCATCCGACCCATTTTATGATGCGATATTCATCAAATGGAAATTAAATTGATACTTAATTAGCAACTCCCACTAGTGCGACTGAATTTATTAAACGGGTTGGACACAACAATATGCCCGTTGATTATTTTATGACACGTTTCAAGTTGTTTTGTTCTGTGGTGAGAAAAAAAAATTAAGAATACTATATAGCCAGGTGTATGCAAATATAATTAATTTCGGTAGGTATGATATGATACTTTGCCAGTTAAATATTGGGCGATCAGAACAAATCAGAATTTTTTAGGAATGTTAACTTGAAATTCAGTGGCTGCCAAAATAGTATAAAACCCGGCCTATGTTTAACAAGTGGGAGCATGTGATGGAAACGATCAGGGTTCATCCTTACCGGAATTCAGACTGGAGACCTGGTTTGGTCCTCACATACGTCTTTTGGCATGTTGTATGTTATATCCCTTATGTGAGTATTACGATGATTCGTAATCTTATTGTAGGGGAAGGGGCCAAGTGACTTTGGTGTGGTATAAACAAAAATATGTGATTTTTTAGGAATGCTAACTTGAAATTCATGTTAATTCAATTAAGTTAACTATTCAGCTATATTCCAATTTAAGTATGCTCGGTCTGTATGATACGAGATTTTGCAAGTTAAATGTTTTGTCAGTCAACAACAGTAAGTAATTATTATGATAACGAGCTTGAAATTCATGTTAGTTCACTTAATTATGCTGTACATTCAGCTGTATTCTAATTTAATTCTGCTTGGTCGGTATGATATGAGATTTTGCAAGTTAAATATTTTGGCGATCAGCTAAAATATGTAGTTATTTTTTTTGCGGTCAGCAAAAATAAGTAATTTTTAGGAAGGTCAACATGAAATTCATGTTAATTGAATTAATTATTCAACTGTATTCAAATTTAATTTTGCTCGGTCGGTATCATATGAGATTTTGCAACTGAGTTAATTTTGTTGGCGGTCAGGCAAAATAAGTAATGTTTAGGAATGCTAACTTGAAATTCAAGTTAAATCAATTAATTATTCAGCTGTAATAAAATTGAATTATACTCGGTCAGTATGGTATGAGCTTTCGCAAGTTAAATGTTTTGGCGGGAAACTAAAATAAGTAATTGTTAGAAATGTTAACTTGAAATTCAAGTGTATTCAATTAATTATGCTATTGATTCAGCTGTATTCAAATTCAATTATGCTCGGTCGGTATGGTATGAGATTTGGTGAGTTATATTTTTTAAGGGTCAGCAAAAAAAGTAATTTTTAGGAATGCTGCTAACCTGAAATTCCATAATTTATTCAGCTGTCTTCAAATTTTATTATGCTTGGTCGGTATGATATGAGATTTCGAAAGTTCATTTTTGTTTGCGGTCAGCAAAGATAAGTATTTTTTAGGAATGCTAACTTGAAATTCAAGTTAATTGAATTAATTATTCAGCTGTATTCCACTTTAATTATGCTCGGTCGGTATGACATGAGATTTCACGACTGAGTTACATTTTTTGATGGTCAGCAAAAATAATAAATGTTCAGGAATGCTAACTTGAAATTCAAGTTAATTTAATTAATAATGATATAAATTCATCTGTTTTCAAATTTAATTATGCTCGGTCGCTATGATATGAGCTTTCGCAAGTTGAAAAAATGTTCATGTTAATTGAATAAATTATTCAGCTGTATTCAAATCTAATTTTGCTCGGTCGGTATCATATGAGATTTTGCAACTGCGGTCAGCAAAAATAAGTAATTTTTAGGAATGTTAACAAGAAATTCAAGTTAATTCAATTAATTAGCTGTATACAAATGTAATTATGCTCGGTCCGTATGATATGAGATTTCGCAAGCTAAATTTTCAGCATAAATAATTATGAGATTTGTTCCAGTTTGCCAATATTAGAATGCACACGTAACATCGGTTTGTTTTTTGATTATGTCGAGAAATTCGTTAAAAGTGCATGGAAGTACAGTACAGTTGTAAAAATAGAAACAGGAATGAAATGTTTAATTATTTAATTTTGCTATTTTATTATGCCAATTAAGGCAACTGTACTGAATTGCACGTATTTGAACGTATGGTTAACGTGTAGCGGGTTTTGGTCATGTGGCTGTCAAAAATGAATGAAAATCTGCTTTGGAATGACCATTTTGACTTTGTTTCAAAAATATCTCCTCGTATCTTCAGTTGCTATCGAAAATTAGTTATTTCCTCTTGTAGAGCATTGATTGCTATTTTACAAAGTTTATATACAGCCCCATTTCGACTACTGTTGTATGATCTGGTCTAATTCATCAAATCAAAATCTAGCAAAAATTCTAAAATTGCAAAGGCGTGCATGCAAAATTATTCTTGGTACCGAGTATTTCGATTTAATTAAGCAATGATAAGACTAAACATTTTAAGTTTTGATGAAAGTATATTTTTGCAGAAAGCTAAAATGAAGTACAATACGCTCAATGGATTAGTTCTCTCATATTTAAGTAAAATTCTTATTATGTAATCAACACGCATGGAGAACACTAACATAACACTAAGATATGTGACAAACGAGGCACTGTATGTTCCTAGACCAAAACAGAATTATTTAAAGTTCTGTCTTACTCTGGTGCAATTATATGGAACAGCATTCCATTAAACATTCGAAATGTAATCACAGCTCAATTTTCAGCCTGGATGGAATGTCAGTATATATTTTTACATGGACCCACCACCACCATCAGTATCATAGAAATGCAGTGCATACATTACATGTAAAACAGCCGCAATAACCCTATTTATTGTGACGTCATTTGTTTTGGGAAATCTCAATAAATACGGAGATTCCCGGAGAGGAATGATCTCACAAAGTTTATGGTTATTATATGCTGAGTTACTGACATAATAGACTAATTGTATTGTGAGATCTTTCGTTTAGAGAGTTCCCGGTTTACTGCTGTTTCGACAGTCGAGTCTCCCGGTATTTATGGATTATTGTATCTACGAATTGATGTAAACCCTGACCGTCCTTCGCATACACACAGTCTGAACTGGGCCATTAATGTTGGTTATCCAGTCACTAACATGTAATCACTAATGTCACTACATCGAACGGACTCTGTCGGGATATTAGTATTGGATCTTCAGTTTCGGGTCGGTCAGCATCTGCAACCTACTCGTGTCTGAGACAATACGCGCGCTTTTTTTCATTCATAAATTATCATGAAATAAATTACGTATTGCAAGCAACCCAACGTTTGCCAGCTACGTGTCGCTGTTACCAGTTGGGTTGTATCACTTGTTTTATACATGTCATAACCTGTTCACTGTAAATATGTAAATATGTGTTCGTGTTTGAGAGGGCCCTAGGGAAGATTGGTGTCCTTAAATAAAGAATTTACTTACTTACTACTTATCAATAAATATTATTTCTATCAAGTTTGTGCTGAAACAGACATCAAATGTGGAATACGTATGTGTTATTTAACATCATAATTAATTAATGGATGTCTATGTATATTATATCACATTATTTTAACTAACAATATGGTGGGTGGTTGGTCGGGTAAACGCGACGGCGTAAATTAACGGTGGGGTTTCTCTTGATACGAATCACGATTTGCCTGGTTTGGCCCTCCGGTACGTTTTATCTTTGTCTCTTTTGATACCTGAGAATTAAATTGGAGTATTTCCTAATATAAAAGTACAAATATTATTACTGATCGTACTGCTTTTGGGAGAAGGCCAAGCGATTCTGGTGTAGCCAGGCACTGGCATCAGATCAAGATTATTCTGATTGCACGGCTGAATATATAGTTTTTTATTGTAAATATTCTGTTCCGATTTTGGGATCCGCCCCCCCTGATTTGTACATGTACTTGAACATGTAAACATACTTGTACAGGTAATGTATGGGATTTAATACTAAACCCATTGACCCGGCCTTAAATGACCTTAACTGTTGATAGGCCGATACACCCCAACAAACACATTAACTAAAAAAATGACAAAATATCATTGCATGACAAATATTATTTTCGTCTGGGGTTTACTTTGTTATAATTCCAGCACAAAAATATTTACACAATTCCCTAACATTTGATTGGTCCGTTGCAAGTCTCCGTCCAAAATTTATATCCCAGTAAACTCCATGCCGAACTACTTTCCGTAACCGTCAGGCGCAGTTAAAATAATTATTAAGAAAACAAAAAATAAACACATTTTCTTGATGAATTTATTTAAAATGCTGGAATTATAAGGAATTAATGGCCTTTCTGTTGAATTTATCGGGGATATAAACTTGGAAAAGTCGCGGGAATACTGGACGAGGAATACTGGACGGCAATACCGGACTTCGTCCAGTATTCCCGCGACTTTTCCAAGTGTATACCCCGATAAATTCTACAAAAAGGCCATTCATTCCTATAATGAATTACCATGAGCGCTTACAGAATTGATAACCGGACACGATTACCGCAAACTGCATTTATTTAACCCCAAAACGCAAACCGCAATTCAACCGTAATAGAACCGATGTTTTAGCAGACGGTAGAATGTAATTAGTTAACCGCATAACCGCGTTATTTATGACTCTAAGTAAAATCCCCACTGTATGTATTTATTTAGAATGATATCCTAATGCGTTCTAAGGTTTATATGACAGACATACAGAGAGCAAAGTATCATTCTTTAGAAACTTAGTTACATCGGCTCACAATATAATGCAATTAACGTAGTTTCGTGTAGTGCATTTAGTGACAACGGGTATGTCAATGTAATTTAATAAACATACTGTGAAGTACTAATATCCGGCGAACATAATATGCCAAATATGTCAATATATGCACTGTGCAGTTCGATAGTCATGTTTGTTAGAACAAAAGTATGTATTCATCAAAGGAAAACAAATGTCAGGACAACAAAATTACACATTTGTCACGGAAGCCCATAATAACTGTGTACATGCCTGGACAGAAATATTCTGTCAACGACAACGTCATAACACACATGTCTCATAACATGGATTAATTAAACGGATATACATGCAATGCTGTGTTTCTGAAATGTATATATGAAATCCAATATTTGTGTTGATATAATAGGATAATAACGCACATCGCATAGCCTCGTTTCTAATGAAATCAGAAAATTGTTTAAATGTGTCACTTATGAAAAATCCTATATGTATTATAATTCACACACAGAGATTTGCCACCTGTGTCCACATATTTAAGAAGGCCCACTACAGGAGCCACCGGAAAACTGTTATGTCTACTCGTGGGATACGGGTAGTTACATGCAATTATATATATTCATGAAGACGCCAATACATTCCCTGTACAGTCCGATAGTCATGTTTGTTAGAAGAATACTATATATTCATCAAAGGAAATATAATGTTAACAAAATTACACATTTGTCACGGAAGCCCATAATAATTGTTTACATACCTGGACAGAAATATTAGGTCAACGACAACGTCCCTTACACAAACGTCTTAATTAATGAACACTCTAGTAATGTTTATGTTTTGTTTGTGAAATGTCTGTAATCCGATATCTCTGCTGATACATGCATATTATGATATATAATTATGATACATTTAATTTCATAATGTATATTGCATAGCGTCGTATGCAATGAAATCAGAAAACTAGTTAAAATGTGTATTCAATCAAGATTCATGCACGATACTCTATGTAATATAATTCCAACACAGATAGTTGCCACCTGTATCCCCATATTTAAGGTTGTCCAACACTGGAACCTCCGGCAAACGGTTTTGTCGACCCGTGGGATGCGGGTTTTTACGGTGAAACGGCGAACTATACCTGTGATCCGGGATACACGCTGGACGGAAATAGCACAACAACGTGTTTGGATAACGGAACGTGGAGCAGTGAACGTCCCAACTGTACATATACGGATATGGATGGTAGGTGCTGTTAGAAGAGTTATGTGACAAATAGATACCGAGCGCAAAGTATCATTAATTGTAAACCTACTTAGTTGTGTCTTCTCACAATATAATACACATAACGTGTGTTAATATCCTGTATTCACTTGGCTTGGGCTATGTCAATGTGATTTTATAATCTTACTGTGTACTTCTAATTGTTGGTGAACATAACATGCGAATATTTGTCTTGTTCAGTCCGATATTCATGTTTGTTAGAACACAAATATATATTTATCAAAGGAAATTGAATGTCATCAAAACACAAAATTACACATTTATCACGGAAGCCCATAATAATTTCTTACATGCCTGGACATACATATTCTGTCAACGACAACGTCCATTACACACGCGTCTACTACAATTAATTAATGAAACTCTTATAATGTTTATGATTTGTTTGTGAAATGTACGTAATCCGATATCTGTGCTAATACATGCATAATATGATATATATGATATATTAATTTCATATGTTTATTTCATAGCGACGTATGTAATACGATTTGAATACATGTGTATTAAATCAAGATTCATGCACGATCCTATATACATAATAATTCCAACACAGACAGTTAACACCTGTATCCCCATATGCAAGATTGTCCACCACTGGAGTCTCCGGCAAACGGTTCTGTCGACCCGTCGGATGCAGGTTTTTACGGTGAAACGGCGAACTATACCTGTGATCCGGGATACACGTTGAACGGAAATAGCACAACAACGTGTTTGGAGGACGGAACGTGGAGCAGTGGACGTCCCAACTGTACATATACTGATAGTGATGGTAGGTGCTGTTTAACGAGTTATGTGACAGAGAGATACCGAGTCACATTGATTGGAAACTTAGTTGCATCTGCTCACACTATAATAAACTGAAAGGTACATGCCCACTCAATAGGCAGAAACTGTTCTTTATATAACTTTAATAAGTTTTATAATTGTGTCACTATTCCTCCAGTTGAAAATGTACGGGTGCCCTCTATATAGATACAATCACTTAGTAATATTACTTTTACTGACAGTGACGCGCGGTGATATCAGGCTATTTTAGTAATAAAATGAGGCATGATTGTTTTAATTATTTATACTAACTAAATGCGTCACCAGAAAAAAATGATACTCACTGTGTATTACTAAATTCTGGTGAACCTCAGACGCCAATAAATGCTTCTGCAATCCGATAGTCATGTTTGTTAGAACAATAATATGTATTAATCAAAGAAAAGAAAATGTCAGTAAAACACAAAAATACACATTTATCTCGGAAGCCTATATTAATTCCTTACATGCCTTTACAAAAATATTCTGTCAACTACTACGTCCCTTACAAAACGTCTACCAGAATGAATTAATTAAACTCTTGTAATGTTTATGTTTTGTTTGTGAAATGTATGTTATATGTCATCTCATAATGTGTATTGCATATCGACGTATCTAATGAAATATAAAAACTCGTTAAAATGTATATTAAATCAAGATTCATGCACGATGGTATAATAATATGTATTATAATTCCGACACGGATAGTCGCCACCTGTATCCATATATTTAAGATTGTCCACCACTGGAGCCTCCGGCAAACGGCTATATCGACCCGTCGGATGCACGTGTGTACGGTGAAACGGCGAACTATACCTGTGATCCGGGATACACGCTGGACGGAAATAGCACAACAACGTGTTTGGATAACGGAACGTGGAGCAGTGAACGTCCCAACTGTACATATACGGCGGATATGTATGGTAGGTGCTGTTGGAAGAGTTATGTGACCAATAGATACCGAGCGCAAAGTATCATTAATTGTAAACTTATTTAGTTGTGTCTGCTCACAATATAATACACTTAACGTGTGTTCATATCCTGTATTCACTTGGTTTGGGCTATGTCAATGCGATTTGATAATCTTACTGTGTACTTCTAATTGTTGGTGAACATAAGATGCGAATACTTGTCTTCTGCAGTCCGATATTCATAATGTGTATTGCATATCGACGTATCTAATGAAATATAAAAACTCGTTAAAATGTATATTAAATCAAGATTCATGCACGATGGTATAATAATATGTATTATAATTCCGACACGGATAGTCGCCACCTGTATCCATATATTTAAGATTGTCCACCACTGGAGCCTCCGGCAAACGGCTATATCGACCCGTCGGATGCACGTGTGTACGGTGAAACGGCGAACTATACCTGTGATCCGGGATACACGCTGGACGGAAATAGCACAACAACGTGTTTGGATAACGGAACGTGGAGCAGTGAACGTCCCAACTGTACATATACGGCGGATATGTATGGTAGGTGCTGTTGGAAGAGTTATGTGACCAATAGATACCGAGCGCAAAGTATCATTAATTGTAAACTTATTTAGTTGTGTCTGCTCACAATATAATACACTTAACGTGTGTTCATATCCTGTATTCACTTGGTTTGGGCTATGTCAATGCGATTTGATAATCTTACTGTGTACTTCTAATTGTTGGTGAACATAAGATGCGAATACTTGTCTTCTGCAGTCCGATATTCATGTTTGTTAGAACAAAAATATATATTTATCAAAGGAAATCGAATGTCATCAAAACACAAAATTATACATTTATCACGGAAGCACATAATAATTTCTTACATACCTGGACATAAATATTCTGTCAACGACAACGTCCATTACACACACGTCTCCCAGAATTAATTAATTAAACTCTTGTAATGTTTATGATTTGTTTGTGAAATATATGTGATCCGATATCTGTGCCAATACATGTATAATATGATATATATATGATATATTTAATTTCATCATGTTTATTTCATAGCGACGTATGTAATGCAATCTGAAAAAAACTCGCTAAAATGTGTATTAAATCAAGATTCATGCACAATCCTGTATATATTATAATTCCAACACAGACAGTTAACACCTGTATCCGCATATTTAAGATTGTCTACCACTGGAGTCTCCGGGAAATGGTTCTGTCGACCCATCGGATGCGGGTTTTTACGGTGAAACGGCGAACTATACCTGTGATCCGGGATACACGTTGGACGGAAATAGCACAACAACCTGTTTGGATAACGGAAAGTGGAGCAGTGAACGTCCCAACTGTACATATACGGGTATGGATGGTAGGTGCTGTTGGGCAATTTATGTGACAGTGAGATACCCAGCGCATAGTCTCATTGATGGGAAACTTAGTTGCATCTGCTCACAAAATAATATGCTTAAAGGTACATGCATACTCAGTAAGCACAAACTGTTATTTATAGGAAGTGTATAATTGTGGCACTATTCTACCAGTTCTAAAAAATACAAGTGCCCACCATACAGATACAATCATTTAGTAATATTTATTTTACTGATATGCAAATAGGCTTGATATTTTTTAATTATTTATACTTATTAAATGCGTCACCTGAATAATTAATTTTTCCAACAGATTATTATGTATGATTATTGCACATCCAACAATAAATACAGAGAATAAATAGTAATGTCCGTTAACATTTTAAGGAAACACGGTTATCGCCCCTGATATCAGTGTGGAAACTTACCTCTGATATACAATGTAGAATACTGCCAATATATGCGTGGGGTAATGGTGAATTAATTTTTATTTTGCCAGAATATTTCTCAGATGAAGTCTCTGATGTAAAGAACAGTTTGTGCATACTTAGTGGGCATGTTCATTTAAAGTGTGATGTTCTGATTAGTTTCAAAGACGAATTAGTTTGAGTATTGAAGAACAGTTTCAAATTGTTTATAAAATGGATTGATTGTTGAAAAGAAAGACAAACAAAATTAATGTTATTATTGGGCTGTTTAGTTAATGCAATTGGTAACTAGCGGACTTCTCACAATTAAGCGAGCATGATGATAATTGGCCAAGGCTGTATGTGGTATGGTATGAAGATTGGTATGTGCATGCTTATTGCAAACATGTATGGCTTTCTGAAACGTTAAGCATTCACATGTGTCAATAATTTAAAATAGCCCTTAGTCGTGAGTTGCAAACATTGGAAAATAAATATAGTACATGGTAGCGATATGTAATTCATGCAGTCACTGGTGTAATCAGTTCTACATTAACCACTGCATATGCTGTATTTATTTTTATAATTAAACATTATTGAAACTAATACACCCAAACCCTAATCATATCCAGTGTCACCATGACTGTCAGTTTCAAGATGACCATCAAAATGGTTGCTTTTGCAATTAGGATGTGATATTTACGGATCTATGTGTACACTTTTAATACAGCTTAAATTTCTGAAAATATTTGATAATACCATTAGCACGTGGAGGTCCTGCATCTTGCGATGACACCAAAATGTGCCAGCCCATGACATATACTCGAATACATGTTGCTATAGTTATGGAATATGAGTGTCCATCAGGGGTGTAATAAGTTTTAAAGACATACATAGGGATTGTTATGTGGATTTAATGCCACAAAGGAGCAGATGGAGGCAATGAAATGACTTGTATATTACCTACAAACTACGTGTAGTATGCATGTGCTAAACAGGTACAATGTAAATATCATTTTGCATTAAGTAAATAAATGTACAAATTGTACATGATTATAGAGTTTTCAGATGATTGGAATGACATTACCCGTTGTCAAATCAAATAGAGAAATATATATTCCTATGACACCAAAGAGCCAGCAAAATACACAACTGTGGTACAATGCGGCAGAAAACGCCTTCCATAAACCTGATATTGTCCGCCTGCGTAAATAGTTAGAATGGAACTACGAGCACCAAAGTAACACGCCATTCTGTACCCCAGGTAGGTTACATGTATACATAGGTGGGCCCGGACACTCCCATATGTCAGATAGACGGCGCCTGGAACTACGAGCACGGTAGTAGCACGCCATTCTGTACCCCGGGTAGGTTACATTTATACATAGTTTGGCCTAGGCATTGTCACGTGTCAGATAGACGACGCATGGAAATAGGAGCAATACAGTAACACACCATTTCGTACCCCATGTAGGTTGCATGTATACATAGGTGGGCCTGGGCATTGTCACGTGTCAGACAGACGGCGCCTGTAAATACGATAACGGCAATAATATGCCATTCTGTACCCAAGTAGGTTACATTTATACATAGGTGGGCCTGAGCATTTGTCACGTGTCAGACAGACGGCGTCTGGAACAACAATCACAGCGGTAACACGACATTATGTACCCTGGGTAGGTTACATTTATACATAGGTGGGCCTGGGCATTGTCACGAGTCAGACAGACGGCGCCTGGAACTACAAGCATGGCAGTAACATGTCATTATGTACCTAAGGTAGGTTACATTTATACATAGGTGTCAGATAGACGGCGCATGGAAGACTGGATAAATGAATTACATGGGATATGTTACCAGTGTATCTCCTGATGCAATAGCAGACTACCAAAGCCTGATAACTATCGGTATTAAATGTATTGCTTATCAGACAATTCCAGTGATGACATGGCCAACGGTGTGGATCTTTATCAGACTGTGCGGATGCTCAGGCTGATCTCTGAAAACTGAGGTGTCATTGGTCGAACGGCGTCACTTGGCGTTACCGAATTACGTCAGTGGAATGACGTCACGGGAAGAAGTCCACATTCTTTTCAACGAAATAAATGGCCTAATTGCGCATTATGTAGCCAAACAACTTTACCTGATAACTATAATAACATGCTAGTGTATTCTGATATCAAGTTTAGCAGGCTCGGCTCTGAAACGGTAGGAATGTCTACGCATTTCCTAGACTTGCCTGATTAACTTGCTATCAAACGACATTAGCCTGGTATTCTCTATATTGTGTACAGCAGAAACAGAACAGAAGCATAAATATGTATTCGCTATTGTCTTCTTCCACATTTAAAATTTCTATGCAACCATTATAATGTCCGGGAGCTTATGCATGTCACGCATGAAGACCTGTAGCCTATTTCATCAAAATTACAAATTATACTTATCTTGGTAAGTACACTTTGAGGGAGACATTTTCAAGTTAAGACTAAATTTATTATTTTTTATTGTACTGAATTTATTACATTATCACAGCCATTTTGGCTGTGATAATGTAATAAACTCAGCATAATAATTCTCCATACTTGTAGTCATAAAATGTATGCACTCGGTAGTTCCTATTAAATAATGCATTTAGGGAAAAGTAAATTATTACTCCCTCAAAGTGTTTTTTGCTAGACAAGTATGCTTAGCAATTTTGGTGAAATCGGCTACTGGTCACTCACGGCCAATGAACGTGCATTTCGATTTGGAATTGTTAGTATATGGTTATTGCGTTATAGTCTGGTCAAAGTGTAACTTCATTATTTACATGAACGAATATAATAGTGATCGCATCGTGTACTATTTTGAATGAACACCCATCTGTTCGTACATACAACACTCCTAATACGGGTGTCGTATCGTGTGAACCAGTAACCTCATGTTGTGTTTTGGAGATTGGCATCGCGTTACACTGCACACTTTGAATTGGCCAGCGATATTATCGCGATTATTTGGTAAGGTTTATATAATCACCAGTTGACTATAAACATCATTGCACAATGTAAGTCAACATTTGACATGATAAACTGATACATTTCTGCACATAATGTATTCGTCGATCCCAGGTTGACTATTTCGTGTTGACTCAAACGATTTAGTTTGTACATTTGATTGGTCGATATATCACATGGTAATACACGAACCAAATGTCGTGTTCGTGTGGTGTGATATGTGTGGTGTGACACGACACATATTCGCAGTTTCTTGCATATCATGTATGGATCAGGTGGCAAACTCATAGCGGTCATCAAATAGCCTACTTCAAACAACGAGGTCACTCTAACGATTTGATGTGTTTAATAGCCAAACGTTCGTCGGCAACAAAACGTATAACAAACAGTAGCGATGTACATGCACCCAATCAGGTTAGAAATGTTTAGCCTACACAATGAATGCAACGAATGTATGGAACGCCACATCAGCATAATCTCAAATAATGATTGCTAGGCTAGCTCTAATTAGAGCTTAAATATTTAGAGCTAGCATTAATTATTTGAGTTTATATAGATTCATGGAACGCCAGATATACATAAACTGAAATAAATATTTAGAGCTAGCATTATATATTTAGAGCTAGCTCCAGTGTAGTTCCTGGTAAACTCGCACACTTATGTCGCCTGATAGCGATAACGCTAGACGAATCACAGATGTTTCATTGATGGAATGGCGAACAAAGCAGATCCTGATAAGACTGTGCGGATTTAGATATACACTGGTGGAAAAGCCATCTTTCTCCAGTTACAGGGTTTATGGCATCTGCGACATGTGTAGATCCAGATCAGCCTGTGCATCCACACAGTGTGACCAGGATCTACACTGTTAGTAAATTCATAAATGAAACACCCGCCATGCTTCTATCAAGCAACATAAATCGTTGTCAGGGAACGCTATTTGATTAGGAGCTAAGTTGGGTACACATCTTATAAACACTATTTCTCCTGTCAAAATGAGTAGTATAAAGGGAGTCAAAATGATACCACCTGCGGTGGCATTATTTATAACCCTTTATACTACCCCCACCACCCCCGAAAAATCAAAAATTGGTTAACGAGGAAATTGTCTCCCACCAACCACGAAAAATTGGTCGTGAAAAAACAAACATAATGTTTTCCCGACAGTAAATTTATGATAAAATAATTATTTCAATGTGCCCACGAGTGATAGTTTATATTCCAACACCCCATTTTTCTCCTCCAATATAGCTAATTTATTTCGCAGATCAGCAACTAATTCTACCAGCTCTAGTCTACCACGTTCACCTGTAGCCACCTGACAGTGTAGTTGCTGATGTCTACAAAGAGTTTGGGTACTAATGAATTTACAAGGGCATCTGGGGCATTGAAATTGCGGGGGGACACAAGGAATTTTTCTACGTCTCGCTAGATGCCTTCGTAGATATTCTTTACGCGTAAACGTCTTACAACAAGTCTCACACTCCATTATATATGTATATGTTTATGTTTATATTCAATTAGAAGTGAAAAAAACATAATGTTTTCAAGACCAATTGAACAGATAAATTTCATAGGTTATACAAAAGTATATTACAGAAAATATGATAACGTCAGAAACTAGAGCAGAAATAGAAAGTTTGAGAAGAGAAGCCGAATCTCTAGGGATTACTTATAGTAAACGGTTGAGAGTTAGGGGGTTGACAAATCTTATAAACTCCACAAAGAATGAGGCGTTTATGAAGCGGTTTACCCGCGCCCACAAACGAGGAGCCTTTAAAGATATATCCAAAGCGGATGAAGTTGGTAACATAATTCAAAAAGAAAGTATTGCGGGGTTAAGGGCTAGTGTAATCAAACCTTCAAGCACAAATAATTTGTCCCAAATTAGACGCCAAAATAATAATAAGAAAAAATCTATCGTTAGCGCGATAGTGGAAAAAGGTGAAGAAATATTGGGGGCTCACGATGAAACATTGGAAAAGGTAGAAAATGGAAGACGGGTAGTTACATTATCCTTTCGTAAAAACATTAACATTAACGAGTCTGAACGCATGTCCGATAAACTCGCTCCGTATCTAACAACCAATTTTTATTTGAGATATTCATATTCTTACAAGCTAGAACATATGGAGGAAATTAAAAATGGAAAACCTAAAACTATAATATTTCACAAAAATCTCGGTGGTAGCGAACCACTATCATCAATGAAAAGCGTTAAAAAATGGCTGTCAGATAAGGAGCAAACACGAATAATGTCCGATAAAATAGACAGACCAAATACAAAGTGGAATTTGTTTGTAAGATGGGTAGAGGTTTTTTGTAAAGCTAATACAGGGTAGTAGGGGAATAGATTTGGGACTACAATCCAAAGAAGCAGCAGGAGGAGAACTTCCAGAATGGTTGAGGAATAGAAAAGGTATGTATTCTTTAGATAAGTATAATGACGATCTTTGTCTGTTCAGGTGTCTAGCTATGCACCTTGATAAAAAGATCAGACCTGACAGATGTACAGAAAAGGCGAAAGAACTTAGTAAGCAATATTTCGGTAGTAATGTGGTTTCACCAATTTCTTTTTCAGATCTGAAAAAGGTTGAAGAGTTTTTTAAAATCGGTATAGAAGTATATCAACCCACTGAATGTAATGTATGGTGGTTGAAAAAGGTACCAGCGCACTATAAGGCAATAGGTAATAAACCAATGACAATAGGACTGTTTAATAATCACGCATTTCTGATAAAAAACCTTAAAAAACCTATCTAAAATTTACGCCTGCGATAATTGCAAGCAGAAATTCACGAAAGCGAGTAATATGAAGAGACACGGACCAACATGTATGAGAGGGGTGAGACAAAAGTAATATGTGATGGTATTAGAGCGCCCGCGTTCGTCGTTCGAGAAAGCGTTTTACCCAAAAGGTTCTAACAGTTATGGGGCGATCGATTGGATGTATTCTGTGGAAAAGCGGGAGGGAATTCACATTCACCACGAACAGTGCGGACACGGAGGTGAAAGATGGATTTTAGGAGCTCCGGTAGATGGATACTGTCCAGAAACCAATACCGTATATCAATATCACGGCTGTTACTGGCACGGGTGTGAGATTCATGCAAAGCATAGAAAAGAAGAACGCACATCCACTATGAGAAGAGATAAAGTTATTAGAAAAAGCAAAGAATTCAACCTAGTAGTTATGTGGGAATGCGAATTTCAAAGAACGGGTAAAGATATAAAGATCGGTTGTGACACTACTCTTTATCCATATCAGATAGTATACGATTTTGAGGCGTATCTCCAGCCAGAAGTTGAAACTACCGGTAATAGTTTAGAGTACGAAGCTGAGCACGTTCCGGCAAGCGTTAGTATAGGAGATAATTTCTCAGGAACAGTAACTCATATTTGTGATAAAGATCCCGCAAAACTTATAGAAAAATTCGTAGAAGATTTGAAAGTCAGGGGAAAAGTTATAAGAGAAGAAGTGTGGTCAAGATATAGGTTTAATACAGAACATTTACGTAAAAACCAAATCGCCAAGATCGAACAGTGGATAGAGCAAGTACCGGTTATAGGTTTTAACAGCAGTAAGTACGATATAAACTTAATAAAGAAATACCTAGTAGGCGAACTGGCATCAACAACAAAGAAAGTAATGGTCGTAAAACGTGCAAACGCAACAATATTTCTATTTACTCCAGAGTTTAGATTTCTTGATGTAATACTTTATCTAGGACCCGGTGTAAGTTACGATAGTTGGATAAAAGCCTACGAATGCAAAGGACAGAAATCTTTCTTTCCTTATGAGTGGTTCGATTCTCCAGACAAACTTGATTACCCAGGACTACCGGATATAGAGAATTGGTATTCCAAACTATCTGGGAAAATGTTAATAGACGAAACAGAATTAAGTAAATGTCATAGAATTTTCGAAGAAAATAATATGAAAACTTTCAGAGATTGGTTGAAATATTATAGCGATTTAGATGTAGCACCGTTCCTAGAAGCGGTGGAAAAAATGTGTGAATTTTATAAACACAGAGGTGTGGATATTTTCAAAGATGCGGTAACACTACCTGGAGTAGCTATACAATATTTATTGAGAGGAACCATTAAAGAACAAAAATCTTCCAAGACGATTATACCGGAGGATGCTCTATATGCACCAAAAGAAGAAACATACGAAATGATGAAGGACGCTCTAGTTGGCGGTCCATCAATAGTATTTACACGATATGCAGAAGCTGGTGTTTCAAATATTAGATCTAATTCCTCAAATGAAATTAACAAACCTTGCAAGGCTGTTTTGGGGTACGATGCAAACGCGTTATATTTATCTACGTTAAATAAAGAGATGCCGTGTGGGAGAGAAACTATACACCATATAGATACCCCACATAACCCTAAATTTATTAAAAAGTTTTGTAAAAGAGTTTTATCTGGAGACTGGTTTGGGTTTGCGGAGGTGGATATAGAAGTTCACACTTAACTTAAAAGATAAGTTTTCTGAAATGTCCCCAATATTTTATAAACAGAGAAGTAGAGGTTGATGAAGTTCCCACACACATGTTAAAATATTTGGAAGATACTGGAAGAACTAGAGGAAATGGAAGAAAATTGGTGGGATCTATGACCGCCACTAAAGTATTGCTGTACGCGCCACTGTTGAAATGGTATTTAAAACACGGCCTAGAAATAACTGGAGTTCATCGTGTTATAGATTATATTAGTGGAAAACCATTCGAATGGTTCGCAAAAGAAGTTACAGCCGCAAGACGAACAGGCGATGTAGAACCAAATAAGAAACCAGTAGCCGACATAATGAAATTATTAGGAAACTCGTGTTGTGGAAAAATGATAGAGGCAACGGAGAGACATTTAAATACGACATATACACAAAACGAAACCTGTGTTGACAAAGCATTAAGATCTGCATTCTTTGACGATTTGGAAGAGATAGGAGATGCGTACGAAATATCTTCAAGAAAACCCAGGTGTGCGGTAAAGAGACCATTCCATTGTGGAATAGCGGTTTATCAACTAGCTAAATTGAGAATGTTGGAATTTTACTACGAATTTCTAGATAAATACGTAAAAAGAGAAGACTTTGAATTAATACAGATGGATACAGATAGTATGTATATAGGAGTTAGTGGAAAAACGATAGAGGAATTGATTAGACCTAACTTACTAGACGAGTTTGAAAAATAAAAAAATAAATGGTTAGCTTGGGATAAATGGAGCGAAAGAGAGCCCGGACTTTTCAAAATGGAATTTAGCGGGGATAGGGCGATAGCGTTATCTAGTAAGTGTTATTTCGTAGAAAAAATTAATTTCACTAAAGATAATTTGGAACAAATTAAAATTAATAAAAACTCTGCGAAAGGAATGTCCAAGAGAACTAACAATTTAAATTGGGATAGATATAAACGAGTACTAAGTGAAACTACAGAAGATGGAAAACACATTATAGATGTAGCACAAAATAGAGGATTTAAAATGAAAGACGACGTTATGAAAACGTACTGTCAACGAAAATTAGGACTCTCGGCATACTACGATAAAAGACGCGTGTTACCAGACGGAATACATACAGAACATCTCTAGTGATCCGGGGGTAGCTGGGTGTCAGAAGGCACTATAAGAAGTTCTTCGCGAACAAACCCTCGAGATGGCCCATCATCTAAATAGTAGAGCACGGGCTCATCGGGTTTGGTAATAGATCGATCTAGATGATATACATTGAGAGACCACACTGGATCAGTCGCGCGGCGGCTGCCACCTTCGAGCTCTCCCGGTTGATAGAGGTACCGGACGTCAATATCTGATGGAAGTGCAATCGCCGATTGCTGCTCCTCTAAACCAACGGGTCGCCCGCGCGAGACGGCAGATGGCTTGCTCGTCACCCTTTTAAACTTGATAGCATCTACAGGCTTCTTACCTATCAATCTGGTCACCTCTCCGTTCAGTGCGGAGACCACGGCGGGCAGTCTGGCCACCCACTCGGTCGATCGCGAATGAGGGTCTACAAGTTCTTTAGCGTATTGGTGTCCGAACAATCTCTCAGCCAGGGTTCGATTGAAGCGTTCCACGATCCCCTGGTCCCGGTGGATATTGACGCGGCCGCGTCTGATAGAAACTTTATGCTTAGACAATAGATGAGAGACCGCGCCCATGAACTCGCGGCCGGGATCGACCTGGAGAAGATTCGGCCATTTGAGAGGACTCCTCTTATATATTAGGGAAAGAGCTTCAGCCACTTCCTTAGACTCTTTAGTGGCCAACGGCTCAGCCCCCTTATAACGACTCGCTACGTCAACGATTGTCAGTGCGTACTTGTACGTCTTGCGACAGACGCGATCGTGAGGTAGAAATAGGAGGTCCGCTTGGTGAACTTGGTTCGGCACCGGCACGTCGAATTTCGGCCGCGAATATTGTGAGGCGCGGGTAAATAGATCTGCCAGATGGCCTGCTTCTTGAGCCATTCCTTGACAGCGTTTTCTGAAACCTTGGTCGCCGCCGCGAGGTTCTTGATGGCCGCGAGTCCCTTCCAGTAGCCGCGTGGACTATAGTATGTATTCGACAGCTTGCGCGTTTGTTTGGTATCAAGTTTGCGCGTGTTCATCGTATGCGAAGTATTCTAATATATCGGACAATCTCCAACATGCCCTCGCCAGTTCGTCCGGTAACTGCGTCGTTAATAATAAACCTTTGTTGGAAGTTTCGCTGCAGCCCCAATCGCGTTTGGGTTGGAACAGGAGAGGGGAATCTAATTCATTCAATCTCGATTGTGAGTCCAATCCCCCAGGATTGGTGGAGGAATCTAACATCCGCTTTGCGAAAAGGGTGGCCGCTTTTTCGTCCTCGCGCCACGTCTCGAGAGAATCTCGGGCCAGACGAATCATACTCTTTGCACCAGGTGAACGATGTTTTTGGGCAGTGTAGCCTACATCGATCATAGCGTCATAAAGTTCGTCAACTAACATCGTTCTATATATATATATTTATAAAAAAAAATGTTTTTTTAATTAATTAATTATTTTATATAGTAGCCGACGAGACCCACCACACCCATTCCCACGACGATGAACGCGATCTCGCGGTCCTTTTGGGTCTCTGACGGTACATAGAAATCTGAAAGTTGGGGCTCGGGATCCATTGGATCGAGACTTTTGTGCGGATATGCCAGCGCGTACTCGCGGTTGGCTTCTTCAACGTTCTGAAAAGTTTGTGCGGCGTGATTTTCGCGGCGAAGCTCTTCGTTGACCCAGTCCAGATGGGCGGTTCGTTTTTTCGACCACGCTTCCTTTGCGCTATTGAGTTGTTCTACAGCTAAATCATGACGCTTACGCTCCTCATCCACGTTCGAGCTTTTCATTTTAGAGAATATAAAGTTGCTACCGCTGAACGCCAATGCGTTTACAAGCGCACCACCTACTATTACTGCGATTGAAGCCATTTATTTCCATATATTAACTGGTAGAATTCCAGCTTTAACTAGATAATCTCGGGTCCAAACTGCGGCCGCTACATCTAAGGTCGCGAGCCCTACGTCTCTCACATTAAAGTCCAATTTGGGAGCGGTCCTCCTAGGGCCATCTTTGATAGTCGAGCATACCCGATACTGAAACCCGATATCACCACGGCGTGATAAAGCGCATTCACTAACATTTTACCATCTTGTTCAGCCATTGTTATAATTATTGCATATAAAAGGGGTCGCGATCAATGTTTAAATGGGGCGCATCCAATCGCGATTGGTGTTTCGTAACTTTCTTCTGAACACTGGCTGGTTGTTTTTTCGATAATATGGGGTATTTCCAAACGCACAGGGCACCAACAACTGCCAGACCACCACCAACAACCCAACTCCAATTCACGAATTTGGGTTCAATCGGATTCGCCCAACAAAAACAGCAGTTGGTATTGGGTGACAAATTCAAAGAATTTGAGTGTGCTTCCAATCCAATCTCGATTGGATGAATTGGGGGTGTTGTTGTACTCAACTCTGTCTTCAGATGTTTTGCTGTCTCCGTCCCCATCAATTCAGGAATTTGCTGCAACCCCAATCTCGATTGGAGTTTAGCCTCTCGAAGCTCGGCGAGTATTTTATCTTGTTTAACTTTTCGGGTGGCAGCCGCCGCCCGCCCAGCTGCCTGTCTTTTGGGATTTTTTATATGCGGTATGTCATCCAGTGGCGGAGTAACACTCTGGTTCGATTGTGTTGGAGCAATCTGGTTCAACTCCGTCACTCTCGTGGGTGTGTCTTGTGTCATCATTTTCAGGGCTTATAGTTCGTGGGCATATATGTCCAAATTGACAGTGTTTACCCGTGGTCAACGCGGTTGTTAGTGGAGCTAAGTACATTCCAAACTTGTGATAAATTGAGCAGCATGCCGTTCTAAGAGTGTGTCCTATAAAAGGGTCAGTCTCTAGATCGTGAATCAACCCTTCGGTGTTTGGTATAGGGAGAAGTCTACTAACGGCGGTAGCGTACAAATGAATAGCCGCCGATCCAATAGTTTTTGTCATCTCTGCTCCCAATTTGGATTCGTATCGCGCATACATTTTATCGATCTCCGCATCTGACATCTTATCCACCTGAAAAACTGAGAGACGCCTACCGAGATAATGCTCCGATTGTCCCCCAGCAACCAGCGCAGCTAGCCGCTCTCGTCGCGCCGCATTTTCATTTTCATTAGGAGTCGTTGCACTCAACCCAATACCAACCCCCGATCCGATTGCTCTGTCGGATCATTATTGTTGGCAGTCGGAGTTGAGGTTTCTTCTATTAGCTGATCGAGAAGTTCCTCGCAGTTCATTTTTCTTAAAATTAATTTAACTATTCTAACAACTCTCATCACTTTAACATATTGCCAAGCGCACCACCCGATACTTATGATCACCATTATGCTCGCAACAAAGCTAGCAGCGGAGCACCAAATTGTTAACATTGTTAACCATTGTTCAGCATTTGTTCAGTATTTGTTCAGCAGTTGTTCGAGCAATTGCTAAAGCATTTGTTCAGCAATTGCTAAGCATTGCAATAGCTATTACTTTGTAATTTCCTAATTTTTTCAAAAATTATTAATTAATTGATAACTTTATAAGCAGTTGGTTGATCAGTCTTTAGCAGAAGCTTGGCGTGCTTAGTTTCGGAAAGCATCTGTCGAACCTTCAGGCGCTCCTCGCGCGTTGGGATAACGTCATTCTCTCGAAGACAGTCATCGAATGAGTCTCGGTCCTTGCAGTGAAAGAGGGCGACCCATTTCGTTTGCTCGCGCAGATCCTTGAGGACGGCGTTGTATTTTTGAGTGGAGATCCATACGCTTTGCCTCGCATGGCGGCCAGAAAATGCGAGCTCGGAGAGCATGTCCTTCTTTTTGGTCATCGCCGCCTTGGCCGAGCAATCGTCAATCACATATAGGGTGGGCTCACCCTGGAATCTTTGGTATAAACCACGCAACCAATCGTGAAGCCTATCACCCGGGTCAATAACGTATACCTCAGGGTCGGTCCATATCCACGGGCGCCGCTGATAAGTATCGTTGTGCCGCACAGTGGGACACAGGATCACAATATGACGAAAGGCATCGCGGTAGGAGCCCTCGAGCAAGTCGAGGATGAAAACCGTTTTTTTCCCTTTTTTCCACATCCAGTCTGCCCACATATTATGGCAGAGTGAGCATCTCCAATCGTGAATTATTTGGTATTGATTGATAGATTTCTTAATTTTTTCAAAATTATGTATTAATAAATCGTTAGATGATTTTTTTATTAATAAATCGTTAGATTTAGTAGATCGCTGATACGTATCGACCATCTTCGATGTTGAGTTGTGCGTCTGTAATTATATATAAGTACACGTTCAATGGTCGGCCCGGCTCCGTCCGCCTCTTTGGTTATCTGGATCGTCACACCCTCACTAGCGTTCTCAACTTGGCGTCCACTACCGTGTATTTGGTCATCGTCGCTGGCTCGCATGTCTAGCCATAACGCGTATTTGGTATTCAGGAACTCCGCGAGGGAGACGGCCGAGAGATGCAGGTCTTTGGCAACTGCTGCAACCTCCGGAGAGCGCTTAGAGCCGGCAGCAAACTGCTTTCTTACTTCGTCCCACTGCTGGTGCGCGCGAAGACCCGCGCTGTAGAGTTGATTGGGGACTCCCTCGATCGTCACCTCTACCTTCGTGATTTTGGGGTTATAGAATCTGTCGGTTTTTCTAACACCGAGCGCTACCCGAGCCTCCTCGAACAACATCAGTATACCTTTCATCGAGCGGGCGGGTACGTTGACGTTAATATTCCACAATGTGTCGCCTTTGTCTTTCGTCATCTTGCGATGGCGAAGAACTCGGTCGTAAAGTATGACAACGCGCCCGGCGTACTGGGTTCTGATCAATCGCGCGAGTTCGGGCATCGTGACCATGTCGTACTCCAGCGAAACATTATCGATCGTATACGTCGATAACATGTCGCTGGCTATGATAACTCGGCCGTAGTCGTTGAACGTTAGTTCGTATTCGAGGCGGTCAGCCAAAGCGCTCTGATAGTAGGGCATGTGACTCTCCAGCAACTCAAAGTCGAGCGGGATGTAGAAGCGGTTGCCGTAAGCGCCCGCGACCGCGTTGTCACTAGCGTTGTTATCTACCTTGTTAGCAGCCCCGATTCTAAGTTTGGTTACGTTCTTATTTTTGCTGGTGTCAATACCTTGATAGACAGCGTTTTCGAGCTCGTGTGACGTCTTCCACAGGTCCTGATAGCAATGGTAGACGTCGCTGTCGTCGATCGACATCACCTCATTACCAGAAATCTTTATCATGGTCTTCTTGACGATGGCGCGACCCAGGTTCTGAACGACGGTTCGGTCCGCGTCCGTCGACGTTAGCGAAATAGTGAAAGCGAGGCGAACAGTACCCGGCACAATGACGTCGTTAGCTCCGAGGTTGGGGAAGCGGACTAGAGCTGCTGGTTCTGGTCGATCGTCGATGGGTTGTTCGTAATAACGACACTCTGTCTCACGGCTTTTGCCCCGAGGGGCTCACGCAGTCTGCGGTATGGATTGAGTTTGCGACCGTATTGACTCGAAGACATAATTAATTTTATTGAAACTATTAAACCCGTATGGTTTTGTCTTTAATACATAATTAATTTTGTAAACACATTATTAAAGATGGCTGATTACGATGCTGACATGGATGAAATCGGCAGAGACGATTATGATAATGATGATGATAACTTCGAGGATTCCATCACAACCTTCGACAAAACACCCCCTCCAATTAGTGAATTGGAGGAAATAGGTGGCGCTACCAGCAGCGTTTGTCAAAGTCAGGAATTACTTGAGGGAGCTGTAAACGACTACTACAACAGTTTGATAGAAAAAGGTCTGGTCCCGTCTGTCGGTCGCGACTACTCCAAATTCGAATTGGATCTGAACGGTAGATTGCGACTACTAAAAGCATCAGATAACCCGATCGTCAACATGAAGACCGGAAAACCCCTATCGCTAAACACCATTGCAGGAAACCGGGCGGTGGCGAAATCATAAAGAACGAACTAGGCTTCACGGATTGGAAGAGGGGTAAAACAATTGTGCCGGCCCGCGCTGTAGAGGCCCTACAGTCTACCGACGAAACTATAGCGAAGACGGCCACCGCGATAGAAAAGGTCGAGCTCAGCGAGGTCCCTCAAATAGCCACCGACGTTATTAACACGATGGAGACCACGTTCAGCGTCCAATCGCAATTGGGAAAAATACTCAACGATGACCCACCGTTACCTCTTCGCGAACTCCGTGGACTCGATAAGGCTCTACAAACGGTCCGGGGCGAACTGGTCCTTAACCTCTCCAAAACTCACGGCGCTGGATGAACTATCGCGCTAGAAGAAAGAAAACTGGAGGAAGCCGGTGACGATAGAGAATCTACCGAGCGGATCGCCGAACGACTGCGGTCTTTGCGGGATGAAAGAGAAGCTCGCTTGGAGGCCGCCTCGGCTAACCGTGAGGCTCTCCGCACACAAATAAGTCGGATCCGTGAATCAATCTCGAGGGTCCTGCATGAGGAGACGACACTCGGTGAGCGTCTTCGCACTCTGTTCAGAGAGCAGGGCGTCACGATAGCAAGCATCCTCGTTGCTATCGGCATGACTATATCGACCATAGTTTCTAGCTTTCACTGGTGGTGCGGCGCCACCACCCGCTCCAGCACCAGCACCCGCTCCATCCGGTGGAGCCAAGGAGTGGATAAAAAAACAACTAAAAGCCCTCGCCAGTCTTCTAGCTAAATTAGCTGGAAAGGCGGCTGCCCGCACTACTGGACTGATCGGAAGTATCGTTTCTTACTTGCTATCTATATTATCAAAAACGGCCGGATGGCTAGCCAAAAATACCTGGGCTTTAATCGTGGCAATCGCCGGTCTCCTATTATTCTCTGTCAGAGAGTTCCTACAACCAAAAGCGAAATTAATCCGATCGCCAACGAGGGTGATGACGAGTCCCTAAATTTCTCCATCCTCGTGTGTTGTGCTTCCAATTTCACCCAATTTGTAATTGATTGGTGTTTCTCCAATCGCGATTGGTCTGTTGATGGATCTCGATGGTTCATCCAATTTACGAATTGGGGGTACTGGGTTCGATTTACGAATTGGGGAGGTGTATCCATTTTGTGTTTTATGAAATCGGTTCCACTGTTGGGGGTGCGCTTGATGATATCCGTGTTCACGTTACCGTTGTGGCCTATTTTTTGATTGGCGGTGGCGATTACGATCTGATTATTGTAACCGTCAACCGGGTCGTCTCGTAGTATCATATTGCTCGGCGCCATATAAAGACCTATTCCAAATACATAGTCTACTGGGGTGCTGGCATTCTGTAAAACGTCTTGATAATTCTGGATCGCCTTCTCCAGGTCCACCCTAGCTGAGATGGCGTCCTCTACAAGTGCCAAGAATTGTTTTTGTGCATCAAATGCCGTTCCCGTGCCCAGTATAGAACTACGAGTTTGCATCTGTGCGCCGAGGATGGCCCAGACGTACGTGCGAATGGAGTCGTTGACGCGAGTAACCCCGGCCTGCGTGAACCCTATACCCTTATCTAACATAAATGTACCCCACGCGTCCTGAACCTCAGCAGCCTGCTGTATGTAATCGACGTGAGCCCGTTTCGGAGGTAACATTTTACAAGAAAACACGCCACAGTGCCGACCTCCAGACACTTCCGGCCCGAATGTCATAGTCGCGGGGTCAAAATTCCCGGCGTTCCGACTGACGATGTGGTCACCGGAGTGATCTTGTCTAAAATCAGTCTGTGTCCAATTCCCGGACTGGCCGTGAATGAGAACGTCCCCGAGGCCGGTGCTGGTAGGAAATGCTTTCTGTCTCCAGTCCGCGTCTTTTGAAACGTTAAATTCGTTACACAGTCTTTCAAAGGCCATACGGTCGTATGCGTTGGAAATGGGATCAACTCGTCTGGAGGTAGTGAAATACCTAGTTCTTTGAGAATCCTCCTAATAGTATAATACACGTGAAAGTTGTAGACACTTTGGAGCATGACATTCTTGGATGTCAGATGGTCTTTATATGAAACTCCACACCCGGCTGTTGCGCACCATACAGCGAAATTTATTTGGTTCTGCCAAAACTGCATCGGTGTTGCTTTCCACCCGTTTACCACCTCCATCGTTTAGTAATCTTGGGCAGCCTATATTGTTCAAAGATATTAGGGAAATTGGTGGCAAAGCCGCTGTCCGGTCTAACCGTTACGGTTGGGTGTACAAGGGGGTTAACAACGTCTTTTTGTGTGTATTTACCTCCGACCGCGTACTTTACATTAGAGTTAATGCTAAATGCTTTGGTATCCATTGAAAGATATTATTATGTTTGCTAACTATAACTAATGTTCAAAAAGGGAGTTGTGAACTTCCAAAAATTAATAGACAACTGCTGCGGACAAAACGCCGGGTAGGCCTTAGATCAATCACCTTCACGGTTGGATGGCAGAATGTGGGGAAGAGCGAAGGGTTTTACTATGTGAATGATGGACAACAATTAGGTGTAAAGCTGCCTCACGGACTGTGGGGAATAAGACAGCTCAAAGATTTTGTCAACTCAGAGCTTGACGGTATAATCAACCTCACAGTATCGAAGGCTACCGGGCTCGCAACAATGACCATCATCACTGATAATAAGGTAGTGGTCTCCCCGGGTTGGGTAATTCAACTCGGTTTTTTTTAGAGAGATACTCCTCAAACAAAGGAGTGTTTACCCCGGGTGAGTACGTCGGTGATAATCCGGTGGACTTCACCTTCACGAAAACTCTCGGGGTGCACCTTGATCGGTGTGAACACATCGTACAACACGGTAGAACGGACGGATCCCCCAGCACATTACTGAAAACTGTGCCCGCCAGCGACTGTTTCTATGGTGAGACTGTGACCTTAGACTTCCCACACCCCGAGATGAAAGTTTGGAATCGGACACATCCACGAGTTGAAGATTTCTATTCTTGATGATAAAGGGAGAGAGTTGAACGATTACCCGATTTCGGTCGTCCTAGAAATTTCAAATTAATTAATTTTAAGAAAATTATTTAGAATTAAACGCATGTTCGTAATATATATTATCAACATTATGAGTATATACGGACCAGGTAGTTCTTCCGATTGGGTGACAAATTCAAATAATTTGGAACCGGCAGAAGGGGGATTCATCCCGACAGAGGGCGACTTTTTAACTACCCAAAAAACAAAGGCCTTGATCAATAGAACTATATCGAGGGCCACGGACAAGATTCACAAAAGTACTACTATCACAACTTAGAGAATATGCCCTGGCTGTGAATACACAAAGTCGTGAAGAAACGCATACGGAACTAAACGAACTAGGTAAAAAAATAACCAAATTTAGAAAAGAGGCCCGGTTGGGGATTGATAAAGTCCGAAAAGACCGCCAGGTTGACATTACGGCGGTTATGATGCGTTGCGCTTAGAAGACTCTCTCAGCAAAGAAGCTACACTTGCTGAATTAGACGGGGAAAATAATCGATTTTCGAAAAGAGGCCTCGTCGGTATTGAGAAAGCCCGAGAAGACCACCAGGCGGACCTTACGAAAGCTTATAGAGGTGTTGCGCTCAGAAGACTCTCTCATCAGAGAAGCGGCACTTACTGAACTAGATAAAAAAATAACCAAATTTCTAAAAGAGACCCGGTCGGGTATTGATAAAGTCCGAGAAGACCACCAGTCGAACCTTGAGGAGGCCATTGCGGAGGCTTATTAATAGCGTTGCGCTTAGAGAACTCTCATAGTAAAGAAGCGACACTTACTGAACTAGACGGTAAAATAGCCGAATTTCTGAAAGAGACCAGGTCGGGGGTTGAGGGGGTCCGAGAAGACCACAAAGAGGCCATTGCGGAAGCATATGGGGCGTTACGCTCAGAGGACTCTCTCAACAGAGAAGCGGCACTTACTGACATATACGAAAAAATAACCGAATTTAAAAAAGAGACCCGGTTTGATCTTGATGGAGTCCGAACGGGTATTGAGAAAGCCCGAGAAGACCACCAGACGGATATTACGGAAGCTTATAGGGTGTTGCTCTTAGAGGACTCTATCAACAGAGAAGCGACACTTACCGAACTAGATGAAAAAATAACCGAATTTCAAAAAGAGGCCCGGTCGGGGGTTGAGAAAGCCCGAGAAGACCACAAGGTAGCCATTGCGAAGGCTTATGAGATGTTGCGCTCAGAGGACTCTCTCATCAGAGAGGCGGCGGTTGCCGAACTAGATGAAAAAATAACAGAATTTCAAAAAAGAGGCCCGGTCGGGTATTGATAAAGCCTTAGAAGGTCACCAGGCGACCATTACGGAGGCTTATGATGCGTTGCGCTTAGAGGACTCTCTCAGCAGAGAAGAAGCGGCACTTACCGAACTAGATGGAAAAATAACCGAAGTTTCTGATAAACTGAAACATGATCGTATAGCCGCGACCAAAGCTCTTGAGGAGGCCTCTTATGAGATTCGTACTGAGGCATATAACGCAAACAGGGCGCTTGCCGGAATATAGTGAAAACAATGAAAACACCAAAACGTGTCATAACAGTTTGGGCTGAGAAGCGGGGCCCATTGGTTGTGGGGCACTATGAATATCGTTCGGTGCCAAAGCGAGTAATAAATATGGGGGATACACTATGACAGCTGCAGGTGAAGTTATCCAAAGGCGGTCGGTGCTCGGTTTTAATGGCTAATGGTAAACCTGTGGGCGCGGTCGCGATAAATATTGTAGTAGATGGGGAAGAAACGGGGGTTTGGAGTCACTAAAAATCTCTGGAGATAGTTCGACGATTGTTTCGTTCGCCGGTAATGATCGAATTAGACTTTCCAAAGGTAGTGTTATTAACTTTGTTACGAAAATCGGTGACTCAGAGAGTTCTTCCACTATTGTCTCATTGTTAATTGAACTTATGTGTAAATACTAATATATTGAAATAAATTTAACTATGAACGAATCACCATATCCAACTCTCAATACCACTCCACCAACACTGTATCCAACTCTCAATACCACTCCACCAACACTATATCCAATTAACGAAAGAAGTTCAGATTTTAGGTTGAATAATATCGTCGCTATGCAGGATATTTTAGTTAGAGAATGTGCAAATAGAAAAAGACACGCTAACAAATATAAGCGCGCGGCAAACATAGCTGAAGCATCTAGTACGGTTCTGGCAAGCGTTTTCTGTGTTGTGTGGGGCGGGGACTGCTGCAACGCTATCTACAATTGTAATGGTTCCACTTGCAGGGGTTTTGAGTGGAATTACCGTTTTATCTGGAACACTTTGTATGGTAATTAGGGCGGTGGGTGGAAAACTCGAGAAAAAAAGTAGAAAACATGATAGAATATCCGTTCTCCGCTAGGTCTAAGAAAATAGCATCGACGTTATGGTGTCCAAAGCGTTGGCCGATAAGAAAATATCAAATTTAGAGTTTGAATCCGTGGTGGAAGAAATGGGGAGATATGAAGAATTAAAAAATGATATAAGGATCAAGGCGCGCGCCACCATGCCCAAAATTGAGTGTACTGATTGGGATAAATTTAGGGTAAAACTTGGAAATAAAGTCGGAGGAAATGTTACAGCACCATTATAAAATAATTTTTAAAAAAAAAATTTTTTCTTAATTTTATAATTTTCCTAATTTTTTCAAAATTATATTGATGCAGTAAACAAATTTACATACCTATACAACATGTGTTTTTCACTGAGAATTACAAATTCAGTCGAGTATTACACTGTACACACCGTCTGTGTAATTGATACACTCGGCTCTGTTTACCTTGGCTATCAATTTACGTATGGTTCATAACCCGTGTAATTGATAATTGTACAACACTAGGTAATGTTTATCATAACAGCCTTCGTGTTCGTGTGGTTAAGGCGATAATCTATAGAGACGAGGGTCGTGGGTTCGCGCCGCGGTTGGAGCTAAACATTTTTATTTATTTATTTCTATCCCTACAAATGTGGTTGCTATGGTAAACAACTGCATGACAACGGCGTTCGGAGTCCGACCGCTTGAAATGGGCAGACAACTCCGGCCAGTGTCATGACACGATCTTTGACCTTAGCAGGTTCATGGGATAAATGGACACGCGGTTTCAGGGAGATGTTATTTGTCTTAGCATCAACATTGCTGTTCGATAATAATTTTTTCAATTTCTTTATAAGCGATATCGTAGAAATGTATATTCGTAAATAAATCGTTGGGTTTTAAACAATTTTTATATAATACACCTTAGTTTCATATCCGATACGCATTATCCGTCTTAATGTTTTGTATTTGCCTCTTGTATGGTTGACATAATTGCCGGTATAATATTGTAAATGCAACGTTTTTATCGGAGCGTAATAAATTACGCTGTATTTCATATATTCGATATCGCCTAGTGTTCTCATTTTATAGAATTTATATACAGGATTATCAACCCCCATAAGATTCATAAATTTCTTCAACACAGTTATTAAAAATGTTCAATTCCAATTGTATTGTATTATCCATTTTCTCTAATAGTTGGTTTTTTTCTGTTCAATAATTTCCAATTTCTTCTAATAATTTTCCAATTTCTTCGTTAAAAGCGATATTGTAGAAACGCATATCCGTAAACGAATCTTTGATTTTAAACTGTTTTATAAAATTAGTTTGATAATATTTCGGTAGTGTTTCTACGATCCTATTGATCCTATTTAGTCGCTTCATTACATAAATTTGAGACTTATACCGGCGACATAATTGCCGGTTTAATATTGTAAATGCAACGTTTTTATCGCAGCGTAATAAATTACGCTGATATTTCATGTATTCGATACCACATAGTATTGTCATTTTACCGTGTTTTAATACTGTAGAAACAGCGGCGTAAAATTCTTCAGCAAGGTCTTATAACAATTCCAATTCGTTGTGTATTTTATTATCCATTTTGTTATAATATTTTTATTATAGCCTATTAAATTTATATGTTCAATTGGACGTGAAAAAAACATAAGGTATTTATGACACCAATATAATTGGACTACAATTCGACATCGTCGAAATAAATTAGCTATATTGGAGGAGAAAAATGGGGTGTTGGAATATAAACTATCACTCGTGGGCACATTGAAATAATTATTTTATCATAAATTTACTGTCGGGAAAACATTATGTTTGTTTTTTCACGACCAATTTTTCGTGGTTGGTGGGAGACAATTTCCTCGTTAACCAATTTTTGATTTTTCTGGGGTGGTGGGGGTAGTATAAAGGGTTATAAATAATGCCACCGCAGGTGGTATCATTTTGACTCCCTTTATACTACTACTAAATGACACATATGCGTGTACATGTGCTTTCATAAGTCGGTTATACAGCTGGATTAGCTGACAGCCACATTTATGTCTACTTTTCGTACGAGGGTGATCAAATAATACGTGGACTTTTGCTATATATCGAACATTTTATGTGATACAGAAATTAAAATTAAACCATCTGAACAATTACTCGATATTCAATGATGGTCCTGAACCTTACTATACGTAAGTAGTTGTCTTACACTGGCACGTTGAAAACATGTATCTTATTTCGGCGCAAACCCAAGACGTTACTGGCTACGGAACGCCACGTTATCGTGATTGACGTTCGAGATTGACGTTGAGAAATTCCCGTTCTGTACCGTCAGTAACCGTGAAATATCGGACATATACCTTACGTATCTGCACATGTTCTGTAGATGTCATCTAAACAGTTTTTAAAGGACGTCAATGTAGTTTGGTAGACGCCTCTTATTGTGATCAGCCAGCAGTTTTCGTTGTAATATGCATAACAGTTTTAGTTCACATATTATTATTCTTTTTTTTTAATAAATTAATTTATAAAAAATTAATATGTTAACTATAACTTACCTATTGGCTACTCTGCCTTCTTCGCGTACACATGACTGTTTCAATGCAAGTCCCGCCTACACGCGCGTTCGACTAGCGATACTACTAGTATGTTATTCGCCGTTTGACACCGAAACGCATGTACAAGTCACAACAATATGAGTGCCGCACGAATTTATGACAAGCCGTGACCTCTGGATCTAAATATACCGTATTGGAACATTTAATTAATACATTTAGTAGATATTGGAGAAATAATCGCAATATGTGATTAACTGAGATGAAATGCTATGCTGCATTGTTTGCCCTAGTTTCTCGACCAAAGAAAGCACAAAATTTCATCTCAATTAATCGCATATGACGACGCTTTCGCCAATATCTATTAACATCATCGTTAAATGTTTCAATGCGTGGACATCTATATTTAGCACTAGACGCTCCACCTGTTGACGTAATTCCTCGTGACACGAACCATGGAACTAACTAGGGGAATCAATAATTGGCTTTCGGATTTCAGAGTGTGATACGCTGACCGCGCCTACGTCGGGAACACTCACCTACATAACCCAGTGTCCGGCGGGAGATTCTCCGTGCACCCCGGGGCAGTGTACATTTGAAGACTGCCAAGTTGAGTACACCTGCGACACAAACTACCAGCTTGCCGGACAATCGATTCGAACCTGTGGCTCAGATGGTACCTGGTCTCACCAGGCTCCGAACTGTGTAAAAACGTGTAGGTATACGTAACAATGTGATACAAAGTGCATACGAATTAAAATCATGTGCATACGAAACAAGCCGTGCGATTGTGTACCGGCAGGTGCTAGAATGTGTCGTAAATCAAATGTGGCAAGGCTGTACAAGCCATTGATATAAATGAACGAGTGAAACCGCACTTACAATTTACGCATTTTGTCTGGTGTATGCTTCATATACTTTCAAATGTATAATTTTCATTGTGGAGTTTGAAAGTCACGTGTATGGTTTCGAGTGATAGTGTGTGTCAAATCCCATTGTATTGTATAAACTGGGCACTCGCTGTGTATTAATTAACAGTGTAATACAAATCATAGTACACTGGTGTAATACATATGCAAATTAGCTTGTTAGTGAAAACAGGAAAACAGGTTTGGTGACCAGTACAGTTTCAATGAATGATTATATGCTTATGTAATAAATAATATCTAACATTGGTGATGAATTAATATCCAATTTATTAGTTGAATTATTTCATAATAAAGTCGGCATAGCCTCGATTCTTATGAAATCAGTAAATTCCTTAACCCTTAGACCGCTACACACAACAATTGTCGTATGTTGTTGCTTTTATATATTGCCTTATTTCTCAATAACAAAATGGTTTGACAGCACTTCAGAATCATTTCCAATGAACATGATTCTGAAGTGCTGTCAAACCATGGTGTCAATTATTCTATGCTAGCAAAGCAGGTTTTTGATGATGGCAAATAGAATGTAAACAGCAGACGACAAAAAAATAAGATAGCGGTGTGAGGGTCAAAGAAGTACCATATCAACTCATTGCTCATCTAAGATCGTCAATATCCACCGGAAAGTCTCGGATTGTAGGGTCAGCTGCAGGATTATTTCACGACCCTGATCCAACTGACCCAGACGAGTTGACGATGTCTCCAACTGATGACTGGTGTGTCGTGAAGATCGTCCTTGACATGAAGATACCTATCTTCTACCGTCGGTTTGATACGTTCTATGTAAGTGTTACCCATTCCAACACATCGTACTCCAATTACAATCGTGCTTGTTGTTTCATCAAGATCGATCGACAAGTATGTTGATAGTCTCATATGCGAGCCCTCTCATCAGGTGCTGCACTGTTTTGGATAGTTTCTCAAGTGAGTAAAATACAGTGGAACCTCTCTAAACCGAACAACCTCGATTTATTCAATTATAGCGGGTTTTACTGTCAAATATCGCTTGTGCGTATCAGAATTTATGATTGTATTGGACACAACCATATGTTTCTGTGATGTTACATCAGAGTTACAGTGAAACGTCTCTAAACCGGACACCGTCGGGACCTCCCACAGGTTTCATTGTAGTAAAATATATTTTCACTAAAATTGCGAAGCATACTTATCTAGCTAAGTATACTTTGAGGGAGTAATCATTTAATTTCCCGAAATGCATGATTTCATATAGAAATAACGACTGCATATATTTGTTGATTACAGCATGCATAATTATTGTACTGAATATATTACATTATCACAGCCAAAATGGCTGTGATAATGTAATACATTCAGTATAATAAATTAATAAATGTGTCCTTAAATTGGAAATTTCTCCCTCAAAGTGTACTTATCAAGATACATATAATTTTCAATGTTGGTGAAATAGGCTACTGGCAAAGTAGTTATGGCCCGGATATTCGTATCTAGTCAATGCAGGATACCAGTCAGCGTGTGTTCTGTAAATGCATATCAAGTTACCTGATACATACGTATATCGTTATGCGTTCCGTTTCTCCATTATTGACTGATTACGTATTACAAATGTCACTTGCGACGCTTTGCAATTTGCTAAGGAATTAGCGTGGTCAAGTCAAAGTACAATGAATTACAAATCCAATGTTTGACATTCACGTAGTTCTCTTATAGATTTGTCCAAATGGTATAATCAGCTTCAACAAGAGGTATAGCAATTACTGGGTGCCAGACCACGGTTGGGAAAGTTATTACTTCAGGAATCAGGACCTTCTTGCCGTCTATCACAGCGATGCAGATATGCGTCGTGGTTCTGTTAAATACAAGGTCATTGATGCCACATCCACGCCAGATGATGCGCTCGTTGCTCGTGTGGACGACTACGTCAAAATGAATGACCATGTGTCAAACTACGAGTCAGTCATTGTGTTCGTTGCAACATGGATCGATGCTCCACAGTATGGAACGTATGACGTATGTATTATTCGATAATATATTTATAAAGTTTATAAATAGGTCATCGAACCTGGTAAATCATGAGTAACTTCCTTGTCAATGTACAAGGACTTACATGATACAATAAAGGGCTCTCGGACGCTGTTGGGTTCCATATGCTCAGTAATCTAATTTGTAATCATTGACTGGTGAAAACCCAGTCCAAATAGTCCATATGTGTCAACAATTATACAGTCTACATATTTGCAAGTGATTGAGCTGTGCCATCACAATAAGTTTAACTAGTGACAATACTTTGTCCATTAAATTCAATATATTGTGAATAAAATGTATGTTTTTCTTTAACATGTGTATTTATTTATGAAATGAATTAAGACATAATGTTAAAAATAAACTTACTATAAACACAACTAAGTAATTATGGGTCATATATGATGTCACAGTAAGTCCTGTATACTCCAAGATAAGTCTTTAACATTAAAACCTACACGTCGTGTGACAGAAATTGAATATTTGATTGGCAAGCACTAAAATATGCATATGAAACAAAACTAAATATCAGAGTCCCTGTAAGTAATGGTGAACACCAAGTATTCGATATTCATCACATTGTATAACCATCCCGTAATTTAGTCAGTCGTACTATAATGTGGCGTTCTATTCGCGGTCAACAGCATAGTGTCAGTTCTTGTTCAACTGAGACAATTTCATTACATTCGTGCGACCATTATCTTATTCTGTATTAGGTATCTCGTATCTATGTATAACACCTTGCCAATTTAGGTTTTGCGCAAGTTTTGTAGTCAATACGACTTTACGGTAATTTGAGATGATCGAATATATAAGCTGGTAATGCGTCAAATTGCAAGTACTGTACTTTATGATTGGAGCGCTAGCACAGAATTATACACGTACAACCAACATCCAAATTAGAGGTCTTACAGCTTTTATGCAAATGAGGATATTTTTTTGCGGGCTGAACTTTTTAAAAACACGTTTTTTTCGCCTAAAAAAATGGTTCGAACAACTTAGCTTGATCGATTTTCAGGGTAATAAATGCTTCGTTTGCTTTTTCGTGCTACATTTATGTTATTGTCAATGTTTCAGTATCTAAGGGTGGGACGATTAACCCCTATACTCGATTATTTGCGATTCATAACTCCATGGTTCGGTGCATGAATACAATATTCGATTTCGGTTTCCATTCTCCGAAATATATTTATCATTCTGTGTTTTGCAAACATCTATTTGTAACTAGTTATTTTTGTTGCTGCTGTTGCTGCTGTGAAATTCGCGCGCTTACTTTTTGCGAAACGCTTTCCACTATGGATTAATTATTTATCTATGAGTAGTATATAGGGAGTCAAAATGATACCACCAAATGTGGGAGCGTTATTGACACCCGTTACAGCTCCCACCACTATCGAAAAACGTTGTTTTGTAAACTAGCCACCAACAGAAAAATATGAAAAAAGCTAAGAACAGTACGAGGTAAATTTCTCATCAATTTTATAATTTTCTTTAAATTAATTATTTAATAAAGAAAAGTGTGTACCAGCACCCACAAAAAGTAACATATAGGGAGTCAAAATGATACCACCACAGTTTATAACGTTATTGAGCTGTATTGTAGATCCCACCCCCAACCAAAAAATAACAAAAGCCTCCACTCGTGCACACACACCCAGCGACTGGGCAGATTTCTTAGCCGGCTCCCAGCCACTGGGGTGTTGGGACCTTTCTTAAGCCCACGCATCTGTTGGCTCTAAGTCTCGTTTTAACCCCATTGCCAATTCCTCAATTCAGAGAAACCGACGAAGTAAGGCGAGCCTATTTTGTGATTTGGTGATGTAATTGCAAGCTCTTAGGCAGAAATCTTTTAGGCCGGCACCTTTGAGCTACACAATTCCATCACCAATTCACACACACATTTAGAGACTGCTACCATTAAACAGACGAGACGGACGTCATACCGGATCAACAACATGGCACACACGGGATGAGACCAATTGTTGAAAGGTTAACAAACGTACATATAGTTATCAGTTTCCTATACAACATACAAATGGTGTGCAAATTATAATTATTTATTAATACCTATGGGCGAAATAAAACCTGTGATGGGTCGTTATTTTGTTAATTTTATAATTAATTTTGTAAATTTTTTTAATTATTTAAAGCTGAACACCCCCTATTATTACGTAATAAATAATATAAGAAAAAAAAAAAGAATTATTTCCACCAACAAAATTAGGTTTTCCGGCGCGAGTTCGAGGCTCGCTGGGACCTAAATTTTTTTTGTTACTGATTATTATGTTTACTAATTTAAATTGTTTACTGCACCAATGTAATTAATTATAAGAAAATTAATTATTTTTTTAAAAAATTATTTACTAAAATATCACAATTTCAGGATGGTGGTGCTGTAACATTTCCTCCGACTTTATTTCCAAGTTTTACCCTAAATTTATCCCAATCAGTACACTCAATTTTGGGCATGGTGGCGCGCGATATGATTCTAATATCATTTTTTAATTCTTCATATCTCCCCATTTCTTCCACCACGGATTCAAACTCTAAATTTGATATTTCATTATCGGCCAACGCTTTGGAAACGATAACATCGATGCTATTTTTCTTAGACCTCGCGAGAACGGATATTCTATCATGTTTTCTACTTTTTTTCTCTAGTTTTACACCAGCCACCCTAATTATCATACAAAGTACTCCAGATATAACTGTAATTCCACTCAAAACCCAGCAATTGGAACTGTTACAATTGTAGATAGCGTTGCAGCAGTCCCCGCACCACTCATTACAGATAAACCTGCCAGAACCGTACTAGATGCTTCAGCTATGTTCGCCGCGCGCTTATATTTTTTAGCATTTATTTTACTATTTTCACTTTCTCTAACTAAAATATCCTGCATAGCGACGATATTATCCAACCTAAAATCTGAACTTCTTTCGCCAATATCATCCAATTCGCGAATTGGAAGCGTATTCGGAAGCGGTGATTCGTTATCCATTTTGCAAATCAAGTTCATTTAACAATGTAGCAATAGTGGAAGAACTCTCCGGGTCAGTGATTTTCGTAACAAAGTTAATAACACTAGCTTCGGAAAGTCTAATTGGATCGTCACCGGCGAACAAAATTACCGCGGAATTATCTCCAGCGGGTTTAGTGACTCCAATTGCCTGTTCTTCCCCATGCAGCATGAGATTTACGAGGACCAAGCCCACAGATTTACCAGTAGAATTAACCGAGCAGACCGCCATTCGGAGAAGCGTACCTGGAGCTGTCATGGTGTATCCCCCATATTTATTGCTCGCTTTGGCACCGAACGAATATTCATAGAGCCCCTCATTTAATGGGCCCCGCTTCTCAGCCCAAACTGTGATGACACGTTTTTGTTTCAATAACTTAAACTGCTCTACAGATGTGTTCAACAATCCGGCAAGCCCCGCGATAGCGGTATGGGCCTCAACACGAACCCTTTCAGAGGTCTCCTCAAGCGCTTTGTTCGCGGCTCTACGAACACGTTTTAGTTTATCGGAAACTTCCATAAACTCTGTATGGGCCTCATCCCGAAATTCTGTTATTTTTTCGCCTAGTTCAGTAAGTGCTGCATGATCCTCTTCCCGAACTTGGATTATTTTTACACTGAGATCCTTACGTCCTGTATGTGCCTCTTTGCGAACTTGACCAGTCGCCGTCAGGACGTCTACTCTAAGCTGTGCTATACTCCTGTGAATTGCGTTTGTGGCCTCCGATATAGTCGTATTGATCAAGGCCTTTGTGTTTTCGGTAGTTAAAAAGTCGCTCTCTGTCGGGATGAAGCCCCCTTCTGCCGGTTCCAAATTCTTTATATCTGTCACCCGTTCAAGGGAAGAATTACCTGGTCCGTATATACTCATTTTCAATAATTATATTACGAACATGTGTTTAATTAATTGGAAATTTCGAGAACGACCGAAATCGGGTAATAGTTATTCAACTTTCTCGCTTGATCATCAAGAATAGAGACCGTAAATTCGTGGATATGTCCCGATTCTAAAACTTTCATCTCGGGGTTTGGGAAGTCTAAGGTCACCGTCTCCCCAAAGAAACAATCACTGGCTTGCACGGTTTTCAGTAATGTGCTGGGAGTTCCGTCTACCATGTTGTACGATGTGTTCACCCGATCCAGGTGCACCCCGAGAGTTTTCGTGAAGGGGAAGTCCACTGGGTTATCACCGAGGTACTCACCCGGGGCAAACAATCCTTTATTCGCCGAGTATGTCTCTTTAAAACCGAGTCGAATACCCAACGTCGGGGAGATCCTTATCCGGCTGTCTGGGCCGATGGTAATTGTTGCGAGCCCGGTAGCCTTCGATACAGTGAGGTTGACTTTACCGTCAAGCTCTGAGGCGACACAACCTTTGACCTGTCTAAAACTCCACAGTCCGGGAGGCAGCTTTAAACCTACTGTGCGTCCATCCTTCACATAGCCAAACCCTTCACTCTTCTCCACATTCTCCCACCAAACCGTGAAGGTGATTGATCTGAGGCCTACCCGGCGTTTTCCGCAGCAGTTGTCGATTGATTTTTGAAGTTCACAACTCTCTTTTTGAACATTAGTGATAGTAGCAAACATAATAATATCTTTCAATGGATACCAAAGCATTTAGCTTCAATTCTAATGCAAATTACGCGGTCGGTGGTAAATACACGCAAAAAGAAGTTGTTAATCCCCTTGTACACCCAACTGTAACAGTTAGACCGGACAGTGGCTTTGCCACCAATTTCCCTAACATCTTTGAACAATATAGGCTGCCCAAGATTACTACGATGGAGGCGGTAAACGGGTGGAAAGCAACACCGATGCAGTTTTGGCAGAACCAAATAAATTTCGCTGTATGGTGCGCAACTGCCGGGTGTGGAGTTTCACATAAAGACCATCTGACATCCAAGAATATCATGCTCCGAAGTGTCTACAACTTTCATGCTTATTATACTATTAGGAGGATTCTCAAAGAACTAGGTATTTCACTACCTCAAGACGACGCCTGGGATCCCATTTCCAACTCATACGACCGTATGGCGTTTGAAAAACTGTGTAACGAATTTAACGTTCCAAGCGACGCGTACTGCAGACAGAAAGCATTTCCTACCACCACTGGCCTCGGGGACGTTCTCATTCGGGGTCAGTCCGGGAATTGGACGCAGACTGATTTTAGACACGATCACTCCGGCGACCACATTGTCAGTCGGAACGCCGGGAATTTTGACCCCGTGACGATGAATTTCGGGCTGGAAGTGTCTGGAGGTCGGCACTGCGGCGTCTCATCCTGCATTTGGTTACCTCCGAAACGGGTTCACATCGATTACATACAGCAGCCTGCTGAGGTTCAGGACGCGTGGGGTACATTTATGTTAGATACGGGTCTAGGGTTCACGCAGGCCGGGGTTGCTCGCCTCAACGACTCCATTCGCACGTACGTTTGGGCCATCCTCGGCGCACATAAGCAAACTCGCAGTTCTATACTGGGCACGGGAACGGCGTTTGATGCACAAAAACAATTCTTGGCACTTGTAGAGGACGCCATCTCAGCTAGGGTGGACCTGGAGAAGGCGATCCAGAATTATCAAGACGTTTTGCAGAATGCCAGCACCCCAGTAGACTACGTATTTGGAATAGGTCTTTATATGGCGCCGAGCAATATGATACTACGAGACGACCCGGTTGACGGTTACAATAATCAGATCGTAATCGCCACCGTCAATCAAAAATAAAAAAATCGGCCACAACGGGAACGTGAACGCGGATATCATCAAACACAATCCCCGATTGAACACCAAGACGGTCATAAAAACCCCAAGCCAATCGCGATTGGATGCGCCTCACTCAACACAATCGGGATTGAAGTTGAACCCAGCACCCCCAATTCGCGAATTGAGTACCCCCAAGTCAATCGTCAACAGTGTTGAGAGAACAGAAGCGGAAACACCAATCATCAACAATGTTGAAATTGGAAGCACAACACACGAGGAGGAGAAATTAGGGCTCGTCATTGCCCTCGTGGCGGTCGGACTATTTGCGCTTTGGTTTTAGGAACTTCCAATCTCTATTGGTGGCGGAGAATAGTAGGAGACCGGCGATTGCCACGATTAAAGCCCAAGTATTTTTGGCGAGCCATCCGGCTGTTTTTGATAATATAGATAACAAGTAGGAAACGATACATCCGATCAGTCCAGGTAGTGTGGCAGCCGCCTTTTCGGCTAATTTAGCCAGGAGACTGGCGAGGGCTTTTAGTTGTTTTTTTACCCATTCCTTGGCTCCACCGGATGGCGCTGGCGCGGGTGCTGGCCTGGGTGCAGCCGCACCACCACCTACGAGCATCTCGATAGCTAGAACTATGGTCGATATAGTCATGCCGACAGCTGTGAGGATGCTGAATATAGAGGACGCCCTGCTCTCTGAACAGAGTGCGAAGACGCTCACCAAGTGTCGTGTCCTCGTGCAGAATCCTCGAGATTGTTTCACGGATCCGACTTATTTGGGTGCGGAGCGCCTCACGTCAAGCCGATGCAGCCTCTAAGCGAGCTACTCTTTCGTCCCGCAACGACCGCAGGCGTTCGGTGATCCGCTCGGTAGATTCTCTATCGTCACCGGCTTCCTCCAGTTTTCTTTCTTCTAGCGCGATATGTTCATCCAGCGCCGTGAGTTGGCCAGGTTATGGACCAATTCGCCCCGGACTGTTTGCATAGCCTTATCGAGTCCCCGGAGTTCGCGAAGAGGTAACGGTGGGTCATCCATCGTGCTGAGTATTCCGTCTATCTCGCTTTGGCTGAGCTCCATTGTGTGAATAGCGTCGGTGGCTACACGAGGGACTTCGCTGATCTCGACAGTTTCTATCGCGGCGATCGTCTTTGATATCGTTTCGTCTGTAGAATGTAGGACCTCTACAGCGCGGGTCGGCATAATTGTTTTACCACGCGCCCAATCTACGAATCCTAGTTCGTTCTTTATGATTTGGCTACCACCCCGGTTTCCAGCAATGGTGTTCAACGATAGGGGTTTTTTGGTATTCATGTTGACGATTGGGATCTTTGATGATTTTATTCGCAACCTACCACGCAGATCCAATTCGAACTTGGAGTAGTCGCGGCCGACAGATGGGACCACACCTTTTTCTGCCAAATTGTTGTAGTAGTCGTCTACAGCTGACTCGAGTAATTCCCGACTTAGACTAATGGTGTTGGTAGCGGCACCTATTTCCCCCAATTGCGATTGGATTGGAACTGGCGTCTCTATGAATGTAGTTTCATTATCGTTATCATCATCACCATCGAGGTAATCGTCTCTGCCGATTTCATCCATGTCAATATCGTAACCATCCATTTTTATAATTATGTATTAATGACAAAAACATACGGGTTTAATAGAGGTATTTAGTTTCACTGAAAATATGTCTTCGAGTCAATACGGTCGCAAACTCAATCCATACCGCAGACTGCGTGAGCCCCTCGGGGCAAAAGGCGTGAGACAGAGTGTCGTTATTACGAACAACCCATCGACGATCGACCAGAATCAGCAGCTCTTAGTCCGCTTCCACAACCTCGGAGCTAGCGACGTCATTGTGCCGGGGACTGTTCGCCTCGCTTTCACTATTTCGCAGACGTCGACACACGCGGACCGAACCGTCGTTCAGAACCTTGGTCGCGCCATCGTCAAGAAGACCATGATAAAGATTTCTGGTGATGTCGATCGACGACAGCGACGTCTAACATTGCTATCATGACCTGTGGAAGACGACACAAGAGCGCGAAAACGCGGTCTATCAGGGTATTGACGCCAGCAAAAATAAGAACGTAACCAAACTTAGAATCGGGGCTGGTAACAAGGTAGATAACGTCGCGAGTGATAACACGATCGCGGCCGCTTACGGCAACCGCTTCTACATCCCGCTCGACTTTGAGTTGCTGGAGAGTCGCATGCCCTACTATCAGAGTGCTTTGGCTGACCGCCTCGAATACGAACTAACGTTCAACGACTACGGCCGAGTTATCATAGCCACCGAAATGGCATCGACGTATACGATTGACAATGTTTCGTTGGAGTACGACATAGTCACGATGCCCGAACTCGCGCGATTGATCAGAACACAGTACGCCGGGCGCGTTGCCATACTTTACGACCGAGTTCTTCGTCACCGCAAGATGACGAAAGACAAAAGCGACACATTGTGGAATATTAATGTCAACGTACCCGCCCGCTCGATGAAAGGTATACTGATGTTGTTCGAGGATGCTCGGTTCGCGCTCGGTGCAAGAAAACCAGACACATTCTATAACCCCAAAATCACAAAGGTAGAGGTGACGATTGAGGGAGTCCCCAATCAACTCTACAGTGCGGGTCTTCGCGCACACCAGCAGTGGGACGGGTGGAGCCCGGCCATTGAACGTGTACTTATATATAATTACAGATGCACAACTCAACATCGAAGATGGTCGATACGTCTCAGCTTTATACTAATTTTAGGAAAATTAGCAATCAATACCAATTCACGATTGGAGATGCCCACTCTGCCATAATATGCGGGCAGACAGGATGCGGAAAAACGGTTTTCATCATGGACTTACTCGAGGGGTCCTATCGCGATGTCTTTCGACACATTGTGATCCTATGTCCCACTGTGCGGCACAACGATACTTATCAACGATGCCCGTGGATATGGACCGACCCTGATATATACCTTATTGACCAAGGTGATAGGCTTCACGTTTGGCTGCGCGGTTTATACCAAATATTTCAAGCAAACGAAATGGGTCGCCCTCTTCCACTGCAAGGACCGACACTCATTCGATGACTGTCTTTGAGAGAATGACGTTATCCCAACGCGCGAGGAGCGCCTGCATGTTCGTCAGATGCTTTCGGAAACTAAGCACGCCCAGCTTCTGCTAAAGACTGATCAACCAACTGCTTATAAAGTTATCAATTAATTTAATAATTTTCTTAAAATTAAGTAATAAGCAATTACTTAACGCTCGTTAGTAACTGCTGAGTAAATGCTTAACAAATAATTAACAATTGCTGAACAATGCTTAGCAATTGCTGAACAATACTGAACAAATGCTTAACTAATGTTGAACAAATGCTGAACAAATGTTGAACAAATGCTGAACAATGGTTAACAATGTTAACAATTTGGTGCTCCGCTGCGAGCTTTGTTGCGAGCATAACGGTTATCATAAGTATCGGGTGGTGCGCTTGGCAATATGTTAAAGTTATGAGACTTGTAAGAATAGTTAAATTAATTTTAAGAAAATTAGCAATAATGAACTGCGACGAACTTCTCGATCAGCTAATAGAAACCTCTGCTCAGACTGCCGACACGGTATCTTTCCTGAAAGATAATGAAACATCAACTCCGACAGAGCAATCGGGTTCAACTCCAATCGTGATTGGGGCTGATACGAATGAAAATGAAAATGCTGCTCGACGGGAGCGGCTAGCTGCGCTGGTTGCTGGGGGACAATCGGAGCATTATCTCGGTAGGCGTCTCTCAGTTTGTCAGGTGGATAAGATGTCAGATGCGGAGATCGATAAATTGTATGCGCGATACGAATCCAAATTAGGTGCCGAGATGACAAAAACTCTCGGATCGGCGGCTATTCATTTGTACGCTACCACCGTTAGTATACTTCTCCCTATACCAGATATCGCGGGGTTGATTCGCGATCTAGAGAATGACCCTTTTATAGGACACACTCTTAGTACAGCCTGCTGCTCAATTTATCACAAGATTGGAATGTACTTAGCTCCGCTGACAACCGCGTTGACCACTGGAAAACACTGTCAATTTGTACATATATGCCCACTAACTATAAGCCCTAATATTATAAATGATGATGACACAAGACACACCTGCGAGAGTGACGGAACCGCAACCCCCAACGGCGTTGGGGATTGATCCTCGAACGGAACCGTCAACACTGTTGGAGCAATCGGGGATTGCGGTTGCACGACATAAAAACCCGAAAAGACAGGCAGCTGGGCGGGCGGCGACTGCCATCCGAAAAATTAAACAAGATAAAATACTCGCCGAGCTTCGAGAGGCCAAACTCCAATCGAGATTGGGGACGGAGACAGCAAAACACCCGATGACATCTGTTTCTCCCCCAATTCTTCCAATCGCGATTGGATTGGAACCGATTGCTCCAACTCCCAATCATGATTGGATCCCGTGGGTTGTTGGTGGTGGTCTGTCGGTTGTGGGCACCCTGTATGTGCTTTACCGTTTCAACAACAGGTACCCCCTATTACACCAATCCTTATCGAAAAAACAACCAGCCAGCCACCTTGTTTCCCCCCGCAAGCAAAGATTACGAAACACCAATCATCAACAATGTTGAATTTGGATGCACCCCATTTAAACATTGATCGCGATCCCTTGTATATGCAATAATTATAACAATGGCTGAAGAAGATGGTAAAATGATAGTGAATGCGCTTTATCACGCCGTGGTGATATCGGGTTTCAGTATAGGGTATGCTCGACTATCAAATATGGCCTTAGGAGGGTCCGATCCCAAATTGGACTTTACTGTGAGAGACGTAGGGCTCGCGACCTTAGATGTAGCGGCCGCAGTTTGGACCCGAGATTATCTAATTAAAGCTGGAATTCTACCTGTTAATATATGGAAATAAATGGCTTCGATCGGAATAATGATAGGTGGTGCAGTCATGAGCGCATTGGCGTTCAGCGGTAGCAACTTTATATTCTCGAAAATAGGAAAATCGGACGTGGATGAGGAGCGCAAGAGCCACGATTTAGCTTTAGAACAACTCAATAGCGCAAAGGAAGCGTGGTCGAAAAAAACGAACCGCCCATCTGGACTGGGTCAACGAAGAGCTTCGTCGCTAGAATCACGCCTCACAAACTTTCCAGAACGTTGAAGAAGCTAACCGCGAGTACACGCTGGCATATCCACAGAAAAGTCTCGATCCAATGAAATTGGGACTAGATCTCGAGCCCCAACTTTCAGATTTCTATGTACCGTCAGAGGCCCAAAAAGACCGCGAGATCGCGTTCATCGTCGTGGGAATGGGTGTGGTGGGTCTCGTCGGCTACTATATTCAATCGAGATTTCAAATTAATTAATAATTATTTTAAAAAACATTGTTTTTATAAATATGTATATAGAACGATGTTAGTTGACGAACTTTATTACGCTATGATCGATGTAGGCTACACTGCCCAAAAACATCGTTTACCTGGTGCAAAGAGTATGATTCGTCTGGCCCGAGATCGTCTCGAGACGTGGCGCGAGGACGCAAAAGCGGCCACCCTTTTCGCAAAGCGGATGTTAGATTCCTCCGAGTTAGATTCCCCAGAATTCCCTCTCCTATTCCAACCCAAACGCGATTGGGGCTTTAGCGAAACTTCCAACAAAGGTTTATTATTAACGACGCAGTTACCGGACGATCTGGCGAGGGCATGTTGGAGATTGTCCGATCAATTAGAATACTTCGCATACTATGAACACGCGCAAACTTGATACCAAACTATCGGTTCGCTTAGCGCGCAAGCTAGCAAGCACATACTACAGCCCCCGCGGCTACTGGAAGGGACTCGCGGCCATCAAGAACCTCGCCGCGGCGACCAAGGTTTCCGAAAACGCTGCCAAGGAATGGCCGAAGAAGCAGGCCATCTGGCAGATATATTTGCCCGCGCCGCGCAATATTCCACGCCCGAAATTCGACGTGCCGGTGCCGAACCAAGTTCACCAAGCAGATCTCCTGTTTCTCCCTCACGATCGCGTCGGACGCAAGACGTACAAGTACGCACTGACAATCGTTGACGTAGCGAGTCGCTATAAGGAGGCTGAGCCGTTGGCCACTAAAGAGTCTAAGGAGGTGGCCGAGGCTCTTTCCCGAATATATAAAAGGAGTCCTCTCAAATGGCCGAATCTTCTCCAGGTCGATCCCGGCCGCGAGTTCATGGGCGCGGTCTCTCATCTATTGACTAAACACAAAGTTTCTATCAGACGCGGCCGCGTCAACATCCACCGGGACCAGGGGATCGTGGAGCGGTTCAATCGAACCCTGACTGAGAGGCTGTTTGGTCATCAATATGCCAAAGAACTGGTAGACCCTCATTCGCGATCGACCGAGTGGGTGGCCAGGCTGCCTGCCGTGGTCTCCGCACTGAACGGAGAGGTGACCAGATTGATAGGTAAGAAACCTGTAGATGCCATCAAGTCTAAAAAGGTGACGAGCAAGCCCTCTGCCGTCTCGCGAGGGCGACCCGTTGGTTTAGAGGAGCAGCAATCGCCGATTGCACTTCCATCGGATGTTGACGTCCGGTACCTCTATCAACCGGGAGAGCTCGAAGATGGCAGCCGCCGCGCGACGGATCCCGTGTGGTCTCTCAATGTATATCATCTAGATCGATCTATTACCAAACCCGATGAGCCCGTGCTCTACTATTTGGTTGATGGTCCATCTCGCGGGTTTGTTCGCGAAGAACTTCTTATGGTACCTTCTGACACCCAACTGCCCCTGATTGCTGAAATCAAGAGAGGTTCTGTATGTATTCCGTCTGGTAACACACGTCTGTTATCGTAGTACGCCGAGAGTCCTAATTTTTGTTGACAGTACGTTTTCATAACGCCGTCTTTCATTTTAAATCCTCTATTTTGTGCTACATCTATAATGTGTTTTCCATCTTCTGTAGTTTTACTTAGTACTCGTTTATATCTATCCCAATTTAAATTGTTAGTTCTCTTGGACATTCCTTTCGCAGAGTTTTCATTAATTGAATTAAATATTTCTACGAAATAACACTTACTAGATAACGCTATCGCTCTATCTCCGCTAAATTCCATTTTGAAAAGTCCTGGCTCTCTTTCGCTCCATTTATCTCAAGCCAACCATTTCTTTTTTTCTTTTTCAAACTCGTCTAGTAAGTTGGGTCTAATCAATTCCTCTATCGTTTTTCCACTAACTCCTATATACATAATATCCGTGTCCATCTGTATTAATTCAAAGTCTTCTCTTTTTACGTATTTGTCGAGAAATTCGTAGTAAAATTCCAACATTCTCAATTTAGCTAGTTGATAAACCGTTATTCCACAGTGGAAGGGGCTCTTTACTGCACACTTGGGTTTTCGGGAAGATATTTCGTACGCATCTCCTATCTCTTCCAAATCGTCAAAGAATGCAGATCTTAACGCTTTGTCAACACAGATTTCGTCTTGTGTATATGTCGTATTTAAATGTCTCTCTTTTGCCTCTATCATTTTTCCACAACACGAATTGCCTAACAATTTCATTATGTCCGCTATTGGGTTTCTTACTTGGTTCTACATCGCCTGTTCGTCTTGCGGCGGTAGCTTCTTTTGCGAACCATTCGAAGGGTTTTCCACTAATATAATCTATAGCACGATGAACTCCCGTTATTTCTAGGCCGTGTTTTAAATACCATTTAAATAGTGGCGCGTACAGCAGTACTTTGTTGGCCGACATAGATCCCACAAATTTTCTTCCATTTCCTCTAGTTCTTCCAGTATCTTCCAAATGTTTTATCATGTGTTCTGGAACCTCATCAACATCTACTTCTCTGTTTATAAAAAGTGGAGACATTTCAGAAAACTTATCTTTTAATTGTTGTGTGGAACTTCTATATCCACCTCCGCAAACCCAAACCAGTCTCCAGATAAAACTATTTTACAAAACTTTTTAATAAATTTAGGATTATGTGGGGTATCTATATGGTGTATAGTTTCTCTCCCACACGGCATATCTTTATTTAACGTAGATAAATATAACGCGTTTGCATCATACCCCAAAATACCCTTGCAAGGTTTGTTAATTCCTGTGGAATTAGATCTAATATTTGAAACACCGGCTTCTGCATAGCGTGTAAATACGATTTATTTACCCCCGACTAAAGCGTCCTTCATCATTTCGTATGTTTCTTCTTTTGGTGCATATAGAGCCCCCTCCGGTGTAACCACCTTTATAGATTTGTGTTCTTTAATGGTTCCTCTCAGTAAATATTGCATAGCCACACCCGGTAGTGTTACCTCATCTTTGAAAATATCCACACCTCTGTGTTTATAAAATTCACACATTTTTTCCACCGCTTCTAGGAACGGTGCTACATCTAAATCGTTATAATATTTCAACCAATCTCTGAAAGTATTCATATTCTTTTCTTCGAAAATTCTACGACATTTACTTAATTCTGTTTCATCTAGTAACATTTTCCTCGATAGTTTGGAATACCAATTATCTATATCAGGCAGTCCTGGGTAATCAAGTTTGTCTGGAGAATCGAACCACTCGTAAGGAAAGAAAGATTTCTGTCCTTTGCAGTCGTAGGCTTTTATCCAACTATCGTAACTTACACCCGGTCCTAGGTAAAGTATTACATCAAGAAATCTAAACTCCGGAGTAAATAGAAATATTGTTGCGTTTGCCCGTTTTCCGACCATTACTTTCTTTGTTGTTGATGCCAATTCGCCTACTAAATATTTCTTTATTAAGTTTATATCGTACTTACTGCTGTTAAAACCTATAACCGGTACTTGCTCTATCCACTGTTCGATCTTGGCGATTTGGTTTTTACGTAAATGTTCTGTATTAAACCCATATCTTAACCACACTTCTTCTCTTATAGCTTTTCCCCTGACTTTCAAATCTTCTACGAATTTTTCTATAAGTTTTGCAGGATCTTTATCACAAATATGAGTTACTGTTCTTGAGAAATTATCTCCTATACTAACACTTACCGGAACGTGCTCAGCTTCGTACTCTAAACTATTACCTAGTGTTTTAAATTCTGGGTTGAGATACGCCTCAAAATCATATACTATCTGATATGGATAAAGAGTAGTGTCGCAACCGATCTTTATATCTTTACCCGTTCTTTGGAATTCGCATTCCCACATAACTACTAGGTTGAATTCTTTGCTTCTTCTAATAAATGTATCTCTTCTCATGGTGGATGCGCGTTCTTTTTTTATATGCTTTGCATGAATCTCACACCCGTGCCAGTAACAGCCGTGATATTGATATACGGTATTGTTTTCTTGGCAGTATCCATCTACTGGAGCTCCTAAAATCCATCTTTCACCCCCGTGTCCGCACTGTTCGTGGTGAATGTGAAATCCCTCCCGCTTTTCCACAGAATACATCCAATCGATCGCTCCATAACTGTTAGAACTTTTTGGGTAAAACGCTTTCTCGAACGACGAACGCGGGCGCTCTAAATAATTACCATCACATACTATTTTTGTCTCACCTTTCATACATTTTGGTCCGTGTCTCTTCATATTACTCGCTTTCGTGAATTTCTGTTTGCAATTATCGCAGGCGTAAATTTTAGATAGGTTTTTAAGGTTTTTTATCCGAAATGCGTGATTATTAAACAGTCCTATTGTCATTGGTTTATTACCTATTTCCTTGTAGTGTGCTGGTACCTTTTTCAACCACCATACGTCACATTCGGTCGGTTGATATACTTCTATACCGATTTTAAAAAACTCTTCAACCTTTTTAAGGTCTGAAAAAGGAATTGGTGAAACCACATTACTACCGAAATATTGCTTACTAAATTCTCTCGCTTTGTCCGTAAATCTGTCGGGTCTGTTACCTGTCATATGCATCGCTAAACATCTGAACAGACAAAGGTCGTCATTATACTTATCTAAAGAATACAAACCTTTTTTATTCTTCAACCATTCTGGAAGTTCTCCTCCTGCTGCTTCTTTGGATTGTAGTCCCAAATCTATTCCACTACTGCCCTGTATTAGCTTTACGAAAACCTCTACCCATCTTACAAACTTCCACTTTGTGTTTGGTCTGTCTATTTTATCGGACGTTATTCATTTTTTAACGGTTTTCATTGATGATAGTGGTTCGCTACCACCGAGATTTTTGTGAAATATTAGAGTTATAGGTTTTCCATTTTTAATTTCCTCCATATGTTCTAGCTTGTAAGAATATGAATATCTCAAATAAAAATTGGTTGTTAGATACGTAGCGAGTTTTTCAGACATGCATTCAGACTCGTTAATGTCAATGTTTTTACGAAAGGATAATGTAACTACCCGTCTTCCATTTTCTACCTTTTCCAATGTTTCATCGTGAGCCCCCAATATTTCTTCACCTTTTTCCACTATTGCGCGAACGATAGATTTTTTCTTATTTGGTATTGGGTCACCTGTGCGTCTAATTTGGGACAAATTATTGGTGCTTGACGGCTTTATTACACTAGCCCTTAACCCCACAATGCTTTCTTTTTGAATTCTGTTACTAACTTTTTCTGCTAGTGAGAGATCTTTAAAGGCTCCTCGTTTGTGGGCGCGGGCAAATCGCTTCATAAACGCCTCATTCTTTGTGGTATTTATCAGCTTTGTTAACCCCCTAACTCTCAACCGTTTACTATAAGTAATCCCTAGAGATTCGGCTTCTCTTCTCAAACTTTCGATTTCTGCTCTAGTTTCTGAAGTTATCATATTTTCTGTATATAATTAATGTTACAATAATCTCTGTGAAATTATTATTATAATCTATGCAATTTATATGTTCAATTGGACGTGAAAAATTTACATCAGGTTTTTTGTCACGTCCAATTGAACATAAACATATACATATATATATATATAAAATACATATATAATGGAGTGTGCTACTTGTTGTAAGACTTTTGTTTGTAAAGACTATTTACGAAGGCATCTATCGAGACGTAGACAATTTCCTTGTGTCCCCCCACAATTTAAATGTGGTAGACTAGAGCTGGTAGAGTTAGTTGCTGATCTGCAAACTAAATTAGCTATATTGGAGGAGAAAAATTCTGAATAAATTTTTGGGTTCAATTTCCAATTTCTTAAATTTCTCCAATTTCTTCGTAGAAACTCATATCCGTAAACGAATCGTTGATTTAAAACAGTTTTAGAAAATTGTTTCATCATCTTCAAATAGTTGTTCTCCGATCCCATCTGCAAATAGTTGTTCTCCGATCCTATTTAGTCGCTTCATTTCACGAATTTGATCCTTGTACCAGCGGCATAATTGCCGGTATAATATTGTAAATGCAACGTTTTTATCGGAGCGTAATAAATTACACTGATATTTCATGTATTCGATTTTGCATAGTGCATTCAATTTATAGTAATATTCGTCAACAAGGACATTATAAAATTCCAATTCCCATTCTATTTTATTATCCATTTTGTTATAATATTTTTGTTATAACCTATTAAATTTATATGTTCAATTGGACGTACAAAAAAACCTGAGGTATTTATGACACCAATATAATAGGACTACAATCCAACTTTTGGTTGATGGTGGGGGTTACAATACAGCGCAATAACGTTATAAACTGTGGTTGGGGGTAGGATCTACAATACAGCTCAATAATGTTAAAAACGTTGGTGGTATCATTTTGACTCCCTATATGTTACTTTTTGTGGGTGCTGGTACACACTTTTCTTTATTAAATAATTAATTTAAAGAAAATTATAAAATTTATGAGAAATTTACCTTGTACTGTTCTTAGCTTTTTTCATATTTTTCTGTTGGTGGCTAGTTTACAAAACAACGTTTTTCGATAGTGGTGGGAGCTGTAACGGGTGTCAATAACGCTCCCACATTTGGTGGTATCATTTTGACTCTCTATATACTACTCTATGTGTCCTCCACAAGCACATACTGCTAAGAATTCCAAGACGTTCAGTCCTTTGCTATATGTTACTATGACTCGAGAAATACGGCTTCAGACTGAAGGCCAGTGTAGACCAAGATCAACCTGTGCATCACGCACATGCTCAGTCTGATCACAGTATGCACTGTATGTTCGCGACTCAGTCAAACGGAACACTCATCTCGAGTCTGGGAACCATCATACTAGGCTCTTACAAGGCAACAATCATACGTGTCCTATCAGATCACGGACTAAACTGGTGATATAGACAATAAACCTATTTTCGCCCATCACTGCGAATGGTGAAATGGGGCTTGCAACCAGTCTATATCCAGATCAGCCTGTTGATCTAGTAAGTTCATATTTGTCAGTGCCGGAACTACGTTTCACAACGCAAAATAGTTCATTCTTAATCACTAATACATGTACTTTGTTTATTGTATTCATAGTGTGTATACTTTTAGGCGCATGTAACTTGCGAGTGATGTACGTATATATTAGAAGGGTTATTTCATCTGTATGTGGATATATGCCACTTGATCCGCCGCGCTGCAATATTGCACTCCTAAAGTCGCGCAATATCGCACAGGGCGGAACTCGTGCATATATCCCCATACACCTCAAATAACATATAATTATGTAAATTTCAGGAAGCATCGTACCAAGTTGTTCTAACATCGGATGGAGACAAGTCCTTCGTCTACTACTTCTATGAGGAGGACCAAATGAACTACAGATACGGAAACATCTTTATTGGCTATGTCTTTGGCATGAACAATATTTACAGGGTGCAAAACTCACCGGATAGAACTTATTTGTACAACAGCGATGTAAACTTATTCTCACATGGTAAGTTATCACGGTCAAATTACTTTGAAAATTTCGTTAAATCTGCTTGAAAGTTGTTAAGTACCCGATATCTCCACAATTCCAATTAACTTGAACCTTCATTTATTATTAGCCGATCTATTTATATATTTATATTCGGTAATCTACAAACGCGAAATTTGTTGTATCATTTCCAAACTACATCAACCGGATATTTTTTTATTTTCGGCCATTATCTCTGTTTAAAACTTTAAATATAGCGAAATAACACAATTTGGCTAATATGAAATAGGCACTACATATGACGGGCGACGTTAGTATATGAAACTAAATTTACCAATTGATAGCTTTACCATGATGTTAGTATGCTATAAGCATGATAAACGGTACCGTAGTATATTGTAGTATTGCAAAACTGCTTCCCGCAACTACCACGGTGTTACAACTTCTCTATTATAATTAAATGGTGTCTTTGTCGCACTTCTCTCATTTGAACCAGTGATACAATTTAGATATTTCCGTTTCATATATAGTACATTAATAGCCTAGGCATAGTGGAGCGCGTGGTCGAGCGGTCTGAGGCGTCGGTCTGCTGATCTTACGATCGTGGGTTCGAGCCTCGCGTGCGTTGATCCTTGAGCAAGAAACTTTATCCACACTGCTTCAGCCCACCCAGATGTAAATGGGTACCGGCTAAATACCGGGAACATCGATTGTATTTGATTGTATTTGATTGTATGTACATGTACTTATGAATAAAAATATGACCCACTAGTGATAAGCCTCAGTATTGAGGGTATACCAGTATAATGGCAAAAGCAAAGCATAATAGAAACTGTATTAGTACATTTACGATCATTTTAAGAAAAAATAACAAGGCTAAGAATCTTCAGTGATATTATTCCCAATTTTCGCAATCTCAGTCGTTATTGAGCACGACTGTCACTTCGAGAGTTATACACATTTAGCCCATTTTTGGTATGAATTTTGTTAAGTTTTACATTCACTTTTATTGATTAACCCAATGCTGTGTCAGATGTGTTTGTATCCTGGACTACAGCAACAAGTGCACTAGACGCACACTTGCAATGCATACTTTGTTCTGGTAGTCGTGTTCCCCAATTATCCCGGATCGCTTGACTATGTCTTGTATTTTTAAACTCACATCAGCGAATTTAAGTGCAGCGTGGCGGCTATAGAAACTATCCAGGTGTGTGTGTCCTTCCAGTGATGCTATTATTTTCTCGATCCCTGGTGGTCTTTGATCACATTTTGACCATTTTTCGTATTTGTTTTGTCCTTTTTACATACAGCTTCACTTAAGCTGTTGGTAAGAGGTACTTGTGTCATGAACTGTGAATACAGCACAGGCCGTGACACAACCGAGCAGGCGCAATAAAACAGCAGTTACAATGCATACTTGTTTCTGTTAGTCATGTCCACAGAGTAGCATGGATCGCTTGACTTTGTCTTGTAAACAAAATCACAACATGTGCGCTTTCTATCCAATGCTATTGAGAGAGATATAGTGTGCTTCTATCTAACGATGTTGAAAGATAGAGAGAGAAATATTATGGTTTCTATCTAATGATGTTGAGAGAAGGTGGGTGGGGGTGCGGGGGAGAGATACATTGTGGTTTCTAGGTAATGATAGAGAAAGAGACACACAGAGAGACATATACAGACATAGAGCGAGATAGAGAGAGACATACATACAGACAGAAATACAGACATACAGACATAAAGATAGAGAGAGATAATGTCAGAAAGATAGAGAGAGTGACAGATAGGGAGAGAGACAGACAGAGACAGTCACACAGACAGAGAGAGAGAGACAGAGAGAGAGGCAGAGACAGAGACAGAGAGAGAGAGAGAGAGAGAGAGAGAGAGAGAGACAGAGACAGAGACAGAGAGAGAGAGAGAGAGAGAGAGGGACATGAATGTGGGAGAGAGTGAAAGAGATAGAGGACAGACAGACAGACAGACAGAGACAGACAGAGACATGGGTGTGAGAGAGAGAAAGGTCTTAAAATAAATACGGAATAATGAAACTCCATCATTTCGTTGCAAATTGTTTTTCTTTTTTTTCCCATAAAATATTCCAATGCGCACTTAAGGCATTTCTACTCTCTCGGGGGACTCTTCAGCGTTGTGATACAAGCAACTTTAGTCTTTCTAACGACAACACAATTTTGAAATGCAGTAACTTCGTAAGCTATATTATGTATATTTTCCGATGTTATCTACATTTTGTTTTAAGAAGCAGTTGGCCCTTCGGGCCAAATTATTCGTCGCCCGTATTAGTAATACCACGTGTCGTAAAAACACCTCCTGCTTGGTTTATCGGTTTACGGTAAAACAAATTTTACACTTTCAATCATATGTTCAACCTATTTTCACTGAATGGTAAGTTTTCATATACGCGTAACATAAAGCGGGCGACAAAGAGTCGCCCGTATAAATAAATGTTTTAACTACAAGAGTTCGGCGGTTTGAAATTTGGCTATAGATAAACGTTTTGACGTCACAAACCGGAAGCTCCTCCATGTTGAGACCGTGAATGGCTGGCTAGAATTGGACAATAATTTGGGCACATGAATATCCAAAATGTTCGGGTGTATTCCGCGCATTTTGTCAATGGTAAGTCCTTGATATTATAAATAATCCGATAGTTCTACTTGTCAGCTGGTGAGACAATGTAAGCTGGTGTAATCATTATATTGTATGTGAACCCCACCCAGAGCTCCAGATAAGCTGCGTATTTGCGTAAATACCCAATGAAAATTGCCAAAAACCCAATTGAAATCAGAAGTTGTGAGTATCAAAAAGCAATGAGAACAATTGTGGTACCTTTATTTTATCATGCTTCAGAAAACAATAAACAGACCACAATATAGCATATTTTTCTTATTTTTCCATGAAAATACATCCAATGAGACAATTCTATGAAATGCCAAGATACGGTAACGTAACAATTTGTCGGGATTACCCCCGCGTCGGGAATTTTCTCAAACCGCATTTGTCTCAATCACGGAAACTTTCACGGTCAGTTTCATGGACATTTTTTGAAGAAGACACCTATCTGTCAAACGGAGAAAACTATTCCACATCACCCTGGGTCATGTAAGGTTTTAATCAAAATTATTAGAATACCTTCCAAATGTTGTATTTCAGCTATTCCCACTTTTGTCCACTCATAAAGATCATTATTGAAAAAGATTTGCAAAGCATGGTTCTCTCAGTCTGCGTTACTGGCTTTTTAGCCATTTTGAGAAGTCAAGGTCATGTAAACACAGACTGGTAGCTGTCAAATTACCAGAATAGAGCTTCTCATTATACTGGGGGGTCTTATATGAAAAACAATAACAAAGTAAAACATAATTAAATTTGATTACACAGATGTAGATATAAACTCAGTGTTTTTAATATAATTTATTGTTCTGCTGATTATAAAAAATGCTCAGAATAATAGTCTACAGTTTGTAGATTGTTATTATCTTGTTGTTGGTATAAATTCTGCCTGTAGTGTGCACCATAATGAATATGGTAAAATATCATGTACCACAAATGAAAATTAAACGTGATCTGAAAGCATCTTGCATTATGATTATTAGATTTGTGATAACATTATTGTAATTTATGACTGGCAAAGGAAATGGTGGAACATTGTTTACTGTACACTCCTCTGATAATTTAGATACCCATGTTTTTTACTCTGATCCGATGGTGCACCACACTACAGGATGAGAATAATCCAACAACAAAAATCCAGAGTCTAAGGTCACAGTTTATTTTCTACAAGCGCCTGGATGATACGTTAGCAAAATGGACGACATGGACACAAGCAGGACTTTTAGATAAATCTGGTTTCACAGCATTTTTACGATAAGTTTATTGTTTTAAAAAGTTTTGAATAATTGTTTTTGTATGCTTATTGCTCTATTAACGGGCCAACGAAGGCTTATTATCCAGAACCTAGGTATATCCACTGTATGTTTTTATTTCGAAACAAACTATTCAATACTTGCTGTCTGTTGATGTGTAAACAGTAGTGTGATTTCATTTTACCCAATTAAAATTTTGAAATGCCCAAATGCATCAGAACTGATGGAGTAACAAAATACTCAATTACTAATTCCTTATCTGGAGCCCTGCGGCCATCCACTGAATTATAATGTTTAACACCAGTGTTGTTACTGTACTTAACATCCTTAAGACGTGCGAGATGGTGTATTTTGATGGACCTCAGACAATAAAAAAATTGCAGTTTGTGTGGAATTTCAAGAAAAATGTTTACATATTTTGCGATATTTTCTGTAAATCATGCCAAAAGTTGATGAAATTCTCAGAGCAAATGCGGAATGTCACCATGTTGTCACCATTCAATGTTATTTATGAAAGATATTTTAAATTTTGTAAATATTGTTCATCAAAGTGCGCACATGTTTGTACATGCAAAATCACATGGCGCATGTCATATGTATAAATTTTTTCATAAATTGTCAATATTTCAGTAATATTTCATAAGAGTACACCTTTTCTTTTTTATTTCTCCTCAAAAGTGCATGTAAATGTTGTGACCACTCATCTAAACCGTCTCAGCAAGAATTTTCAAAAGGTGTATGCAACATATACTTCCGAGAAGAAATAATACAAATAAGTTATTATATTGTAACTAAATGTGCAAAGTTACAATATCCGACAAGTACACATGCATTTATTTGTTTTTAATATATATCATGTATATGTTTCAGGAAAGAAGGCAGAGTTGTATGACCATCTTCTTCTTCTTCTTCTTCTTAATCCGTCCACTCAGTGTTGAGTAACCTCGTTGCCGAGTATAACAGCTCCTCTGCCACATCTTAACCCAAACTGGGCACCATCAGTTAATCTGGGAGGACAAAAGCGAGCATCATCTATATCAAGATATGATCGGCAGCAGGAAAAAAAGAGAAGGAAGCCAGCTGAATCCACAACTATTGTTGGACCTGATCACACTGAGATGGGTATGGATATGGGTGTCAGCGTTGATGAAGACGGCGTTCAGTCACAGACTGATGTTGATGGTCCACTCACGGAGGCTATGTCGCTGGAGCTGCAGGAACTGCGTACAGAGAATGGGGAGCTGAAGGAAAAAGTGGCCCATTTGGAAACTAAAGTTATTGTAAGGGTAGTGACGAGAAGGTGAAACATTTAACAGGATTACCATCATTCACAGTTCTATCTATATTGTTTAATTTTCTGGAGCCTCACCTGCCATCCAGTCTGGTCATGCCCGAATTCAAGGTACATGTAATTATATTGACATTAGTGAAATTGCGACTACCGGTAAATTTGTCAAATCTCTTTCTTGCGTATGAATTTGACACTACTCAATCAACAATATCTATACTTTTTACACGGACAATTGACTGTATGTACAAGCGGCTAAAGAAACTCAGAAGATGGCCAGAGCGCGAGACATTGAGAAAAAACATGCCAATGGAATTTAGGAAGTACTTCGGACACAGGTGTGCAATGATAATTGATTGTTTTGAGGCATTTATTAAGAAACCAAGTGGTTTGAAAGTCAAAGCAGAAACCTGGTCTTCATACAAACACCACCACACTGTACAATTTCTAATTGGAATTACTCCTCAGGGCAGTGTGTCCTTCATATCGAAAGCAAGGGGTGGTCGTGTGAGTGACAAGTTTGTGACAGAGAACAGTGACTTCCTGTCCAAATTATTACCTGGGGATTTAATGCTGGCGGACATTGGATTTGATATTAAGGACAGTGTTGGCTCGGTAGCTGCAGAAGTGACGATTCCAGCATTTACGAAAGGTCGTGATCAGCTAACCCCTCTGGACGTGGAATCAACGCGTAAACTTGCCCACTGAAGAATACATGTGGAACGTGTTATTGGTTCAGTTCGACAGAAATGTACTGTATTGAACGGTTGTCTTTCCATTAATTGTCTCATGGACAAGGATAAGTTTGGTAAGACGGTCATTGACAAAATTGTTACCGTTTCGTGTGGACTAGTAAATTTGTGTAACTCAATTGTTGATTTTAACTGAACCAAATTGATCTACACTGGTTCTTGCACTCCTTCGTGTCCTTTTGTAAATACTGAACTATTTTTTTTCTGATTCACTTATTTCGCCATCAAACATTTACTTTTCTATTGATTGCAAGGAAATAGCGATTCTGCGATTTCGGTCGGCTGCCGTAAACCGCCGACCTGTTTATCTGTACCATGCAGGCAGCCGACCGAAATCGCTGAATTGGTATTCCTGGGCCAGGGGCGTGACATTTCTTCATCAGATTTGCTGGCACCTTTTGAAATTAAAATCATATACATATCCCAATTCAAAACCATTTTTAATAGAAGCTAAACATGTATACTTTATCATTTATTCCATTATCATGATTATCACATAAAGCATGTAATAATAAAGTATGAACACTCATAGTAAGCATGATATTACTTCCTTTCAATGGTAATATGACCAGTGTAGGCACAGCTCAGCCTGCACATTTACATAGTTACAGGAGTGTGCTAGCAGATTAATATCCAGATTGATCAAACCCCATAAGGCCTTTTTCTCAAGCCACGGTCACATATACTTTTCTATATTTGTGATGCACCGTTAGATAAACAGTCCACTTACTTCACTGGTGCTGCACTCCGTGCCGATGGAAATATTTCAAGACAATCCACTTGAAAGATACAATAGGCGCCATTCATTGTAAAAAAATGTTTCCAGACGAGTTGTAATTTTATTGATTTTTTAACACTCATCTACAAACATTTTATAATGGCGCATATTGTATTTTTCAAGTGGATTGTCTTACATTTTACACCGGCGCGGAGTGCAGCACCAGTGTAATAATGATAATTAAGATGCGCCATGTGATTTTGTACCTACAAAAATGGGCGTAATTTCATAAAAAAAATCAAAAATTTACGAAATTTTCCTGGAATGACACCAAAGGTTGTCGAAATTTTCAGAACAAATGCAGAATTCTATTCCGCATTTGCTTTGATAATTTCATCAACTTGCAGTATATTTCATGAAATTGCGCACCTGTTTGTAGGTACAAAATCACATGGTGCGTCTCGATTATACAGACAGTATATCTGCATTGGCAATATATACATTGAAGTTCACATACAGTACTTGCACACCAAATAAATCACCTTTTTACACGCTTGTTTTTCTTAAATTCTGGCATCTTTCTACAGTCTGGGCAATAAGTATATATATAAGATTCCGGCACCTCGTGTTAATTTATAACACCCGGTGTTTTTATAAACTTGAATGTATAAGGTTTCCAAAAAATCCGGGTGCCATTTTTTTAAAACGAGTTCAAGGTCATTTCAAGGTCATTGAAATTTATCCTTGACGAAGTCGAAAATTGCCAATATATGCCAATAAGTGTATAATTGTGTCACTATTCCACCAGTTCTAAAAATTACGAGTGCCCGATGTACTGATATAATCATTTAGTAATATTTATTTTAATGATAATGACGCGTGCAAAAAAGGCATGATATTTTTTTAATTATTTATATTACTTAAATTCGTCACCTGAACAAATAATAGTTTAAACAGATTATAAAGTATGATCATTGCACATCAAATAATAAATGCAGAAAATAAATAGTATTTCTGTTAAAATTTTAAGGAAACACAGTTATCGCCCCTGATATAAGTGTGGACATTTTCGTCTGATATAAAATGTATAATAATGACAATCGATAGTGGGGTAATGGTGAATGATTTTTTATTATGCCATAAAATGTCTCGGATGATGTATCTGCTATAAAGAACATTGTGTGCCTACTGAGTGGGCATGTACCGTTAAGTAACCAATATATTCCACATCTGATTGCTCTAACCAGTAGCCTGTTTCACCAACATTGCAATGTATACTTTTCTAGCAAAGTATACTTTGAGGGAGTAATCATGTATTTTTCCTGAAATGTATTATTTCATATACAATTAACCACTGCATATAGTTGATGATTAAGAGCATGCAGAATTATTATACTGAATTAATAAATTCCGTATAATAAAAACCCGGATGTACGGGTAAACACAATGATCCTAATATGCCGCCAATCTAAATTTACCGACAATTTACATTTACCGCAAACATATGAGACCCGCTATGTGAGATGTCAGTACTTTCGGACATCTGCATAATTTTATGAAATACGTTTACAAAAGTTACAATATTTTCTATAAATGAAAAATATTGTAAATTTTGTAAACGTATTTTATGAAATTACGCAGATGTCCGACGGTACAAATCGCATGGCGTGTCTCGTATGTGTCGTACAGCAATACGATATGTTAGTGGGAATAAAACATCAACATTATTGTGATTCTACACAGGCTATATGGTGTAATATTGTTCACTGTTACAATCTCGATTTGTTCTTGGTTCCATAAATGAACGATTGCCCATCTTTTACACATCGTTTTCAAATCGTTTTCGTATGTTTCTTAAACGTGTCACGTTTACACCAACGAAAACAACACGGCATGCGTTGACATAAACAAAGGACGTGCGTTACAACGAACGAACGGTGTTTAAATAGCTGGGAGCTGGGTATTGAAACAACAACAACAACAAACGATATTGTTTCAATGTATATCGTTGTATGAAACGTTGGTTTTCACTTCGATTACATTCGTTTTGTTTTGTATAAATATTCGCTTTAGTTCAAAACGACATATTTATGAGATTAATGCAAACTATACAACAAAGTGCAACCTATTATGAATTTGCTGCGCTATGTTTTATATAAATCTGTCATTTTGTTTGGAAGTTATTGAAGTACATCTACCGTAAACACATCGACAAACATGACGTCACGCCGTTCGGAAACCACGCGATCCTATACTTTGCTTAGCGCCGACTATAATTGTTTTTCAGCTCATTTGGAATGGTTTCGGTTCATCATTGTTTCCTTTACTAATATTGCATCAATGATAATTTTTGATATGGATATTTTTGTATTAATTCGTTCCAACGAAATATCAATTCGTTCCCTCAATTTAGCAAATCGTTCTCTTGAATTAACAATTCGTTTCCACAATATACAAATTCGTTCCCTGGTATTAAAAATTCGTTCTCACGAAATGACAATTCATTCCATCAAGTTAAAAATTCGTTCCATCGAATTAACAATATCGTTCCCATAAAATAACAGTTCGTTCCCACAATTCACAATTCGTTCCCGTGGGAACGAATTGTTCTTTCGTGGGAACGAATTGTTCTTTCGTGGGAACGAATTATTTAATTGAAGGAACGAATTGTTAATTCGTGGGGACGAATTGTTAAACTGAGGGAACGAATTGTTATTTCGTGGGAACGAAATAATAATAACAAATAATTATACGTTCCCTGTGGGGCTTCGTATTTTCGGCTATGACTGGAGAAACAAGGTTTATGGATTGTGCTACCAGTGTAGATCCAGATCAGCCCGCGCTTACGCGCAGTCTGATCCGGATCTGCACTGTTCAGCAGTTGATCGATGAAACATTTGACACGCTATCATTTTACCATGATCTACACTGGTCACATATCAAGATATAGTGGAACCTCTCTAATCCGGTCTCCAGGGTGTCCGGTTTAGAGAGACACATCTGTAAACCAGGCATATGGGCACCACAAAACAGGTATATGTGGTGTGCGATCATGAACATATGTTATCAACGGTGAGAGATGACAATAAACACATACTACAAGTAAGCAGACATAGAGTGTATGGGTGTCCGGTATAGAGACTGCATATGTTAACGAATTGTAGGTTGGCAAGGATCAGTTTCCTACCGATTAACTCCACCAGGAATGAGTATTCCTAACTACGAGGCCATGTGTAAACGATGGCACCGTTCCGAGTACAGAAATCGGGATACGTACCGGGCGGCCTTCAACAGAATGCCGCTGTGCCCCTGTATAGATTGGTTCCTCTGGCTGGACCGACGATTTGTCTTTGTACGGTGGTGGGAAGTGTACACCCCTACATACACGACAACATATATACCGCCCAGAAGTTTGAGTCCATATTCTAAAGTAAGAAAACGTGGCTGTGGTCATCATGGTATGGGATCACGTGGTCTATTGTTTTATCTGGAGTAATGGCGGCGCCCATGAGGTATCAGGTAAATCTTAGTTTTCATCATTACGACTGCGGTTTCTTCTTTTTAATGGTGACCATGTTCCAGCCATTAAAAATACTAGTCCACCAATATCAAATGTAGCAGCATTACCTATCTAGTTAGGCTGAACACTCTGCAGAGAATTTTGAATCAGACGGAATCGAACGTTGCTTAAACTTGGTCCGATTCAAATTTGTCTGCAGCATGCATGCTAAGACTAATAACATATTAAGTAATCAAGCTAATTTGTTATTGGCGGACTGGTAGGGTTAACGGCTGGAACATGGTCATTATTACAAGGAAGAAACCGCAGTCGTTTTTCATGTTCAGTAAGATTTTGGATTACCTGAGACTACATTGGCTCCCTCTTTACTCCAGACAAAACAATTGACCACGTGATCTCATACCCTGGATCAGGAGAGTGAGCGTAATGACATTGTGCGACCCATGTAGAACCAGATCAGCCTGTACATCCACGCAGGCTGATCACACACCTTGCTTGTAATGATCATTGTTGCATGACTGTCGTTGTTCGACACCGCTCACAGCCGTGTTCAAACTTACAACGCGTGTTGTTTAACCATAGCTGTAGACAATGCTCGTTCCGGGGCCAAGCCAAAACGTACGTAATGCGTGAGTCTCTTGACGTAAATAGAACGCGCCATTACGACACCAGACCAGTACACAACGATCACACTGACATTTTGATGCGGCTGCATCACACGACGTGTACTGTGGCACCGGAATATGTATGTGTAAATCAGCTGTTTGGACGGAGCAGATTATCAAAGTACCGAAAGTACAGCATACATCAAACTAGACGATATTTTGACGGAAATGTAACAATAACGTTCGACCATGCCAGCCGTGGGTAAACGTTTGCCGTGGCACTCGAGAAATGTTTGAACCCGCGGCCTACGGCCTTGGTATTCAAACAGCTCACTCGTGCCATGACAGACGTTTACCTATGGCTAGACATGGTCGAACCTTATAATATACGATGGGTGTTCCATAAAATACCCGGACGAGTTCTGTAAAATGTTGGGTTAACTGTCTGACAATGCACGCACATGATGATTGAAAAATCCTGCTTCACAACTCATCATAAATATATCATGGACATTGTTATCCTTACCAACAAAACGTCACTTCGCGATGTGCGGTCCAACGTCAAAATGACGTTATGAAAATGTTATGCTTGCTCCTTATTGTTCAATAGAAGAAGAACATACCTATGGTTTTATTTTTGCATCGTTGGGAGGTATTTTTGAAAATAATCACAACGGTGCTACATTTATATGGACTTCCGATAGCGGTCAGGCCATGAAATGTATACCTTTGTTCATCAAACATAGCACCTGAAATACTGGCAATAATAACGTCGCCGAAGTCGGTTCTCTTAATGTGTCTTTTCGTGTACGGGATTGAAATAATCACAAGGGTCATGATTGCGCGAATATGGACGATGTCATAACATCTCCAGGCAACGACACTTAATAATATATTCGTCCACTGTAACAACTCGATTGGAAACATACACAGATATCCCAAACATAAGCACAATTTGTAACTCGCCCGGCCTACTGCTCCATGTTCAACATCATCGAGATCCATCTAGTTATATGTCTCCTCATATTTACATATGTTTAATCACATTATGCAGTGACTTGGCAGTGTGGTGTATGATAGTTCACGGACGGTGATCCGCCAACCCCCCCAGACATTTACGTTGGGTCGCAATATCTGACGGCGTCACTTTTGGATGTCTATGTCTGGCATAGTCCTTCGCGATTCCCCGTCCACTGTCCGACTACATCGCTTGCAACTTGACATCCCGATGGTGCGCTTAGACCGCATATATTTCTTATCATCAGCATCTCGTTTTGTTTTATGAGTGAAGATGCAATATTTAATAGCACATCTTGGTTATTCCGGAATGTTCTCATTGACAGAGCTGAAAGTCGCTAAACTACGTCATTTCCAGTCATAACGTGACAAGTGGTGTGAACGTTAAATAAGGTCGCTACCATTTGCCAACATTTATTTTAGCAAGCAGCAATCAACATGGAAACGACAGAACTTTCCATTCCACATTCTTTCAAAAAATTGATACACAATTACGTTACTTGAGCCGCAATCCAAACCATAGCAACATAGTTACCATAGCAACTGCAACACAAGCCATAAACATTATTTTGTCTAGGGTTAGTGGGAAACAATTGGCTAGGGACCCGCTTCACTAAACTCCGTACGACTAAAATGTTCATAAGTGCAAACTTATGATAGTCTGTCAATTTCAAATTAACAATATTTTCTTGTAAACAAGTATTGGATTCACATTTATTGAGCATAGGCTGTATATGCGGAACAAATGTAAATCCATCAATTTGAATTTCCAGACGATACTAAATTTACACTTTTTAGTCGTACGAAGTTTAGTGAAACGCCTCCAAGATTACGAGATATCCAAATGTGGTTGAAATGCAATAATATATGACGTATGTGTGTATTATGAACATGTTATACGACATATATGAGACCAAACATGGTAAGCCCATATATCACAAATCATAGCCACCAATTATGATATGTATAATGTCATTTCCACGGAATCCATGGCTAATATGTGTTTACTGTTAATGTGACTACCTAAAGCGCTTTGGAAAAAAGACTCGTAAAATTCAAATGGCCGCCGACTTCATTTTGAAATATGTAAATTGAAAATGTTTGTAATGAGATAAGCATGACGTACACATGAGATGTGATTTTCCAGTTAATTATACCATACTGAACCTACTGGTATTCGTATGTGTTTTGATTAGTGGACCTTGCAATCAAATATGACAAGTTAACCGTGCACACGTTTCACAAAGATGTATGATGCCGCAATTTTTGTAATGGTTATGTTAACTAATATTAAAATCGCCACAGTCCTTTGAAAACATAAAACACAATATTTGTGTGATGGAATATGTGGCTGTTACTGGAGAAATTGGGATCTGCACTGTTCGCTGTTTCATCAATGAAACATCCAGCAATATAGATCGTTATCAGGCTGCATGAGTGTGATATTCGAAAATGACATATACTGGTCATAAGTCCCGTAGGCCCCATTATTCCAGTAACTGCCACATATAAACTAAATATATTCGTCATATGAATTAGGTTACTGATAGTCTTATATATAAATGCTACCCAATAATTTACAGAGATTTATTTAATTGAAGCTGGTCTAAGAGCAAATTTCATACTTTTCGAAGTGCATGTAATATACAATTTATTCCACTACCATTTTGAAATACCAGATTAATTTCCCTTAACATATGTAAATCCGATAAAGAAACTCGTGCTTCGCACTTGTATCTTTATCGGATTTCCAGATGTCTCGGGAAATAATGTCTGATTCATTTGTATCCTTATCGGATTTCCAGATGTCTCGGGAAATAATATCTGATTTCCAGATGTCTCTGGAAATAAATCCAGTATTTCAAATTGTAGTTGAATAAACTCTATAACTGTAATACCTCTGGTCACACATCCCACCATAGTCGTATATTCTATATTTCAGACTTGCACATACAGCACGTGGTGGGGATTTTTTATCAACAGCGGTAATCCCAAGGGCAGCCATTTCATTACAAATGAGCCAGTACGAAACCAACGTGCCCATCAGAGAGATGACCTCTACTGGAAAGACATATGCTGCAATATGGCGGACAGGTGTGATTTGTTCTACGACGTGCGACCTGTGACCACGTCCTGCTCATGGGATCTACCGTTCTTTTTTGGTAAGACATAACCCACCCCCACCCCCCCCCCCCGAATTAGATATCGGATATAGGACAGAGGTATTATACAAGCATATCTGATTTCTCCTCAATCCTCCAATACTAATGTGTATATATGGCCTGTGTTTATTTAAATGAAATAAAATACTGTTTAAACTAATATATAGGTCCTTATTGTATACATACGTGTACTTCGTTTCCCATTGAAACACAACATAGAACGCAAACCGTCAATATTTTTCCATATTGACGTCTCGTGAGTTGCCATTGGTCAGTGCCCGAATTACCACTCACCCGGCTAAATAGCTCCTTCTAAATCACCACTGATTGTTTTTTTTAATATTGTGTATATCTCTTGAGGTGACTATAAATTTCTATGGATGTATGTATGTACCGAAATGTTTATTTGACAAATCATTTCTATACATGAATGTAGAAATATGACACTCGTTAATTCGCGCACTCTGTGGAACTCGTGCACATATCCACCTACAAACCAAATACCCTAAAACCAAGACGTGTACGACACGTGTAGCCATCGTTCAGCTTATACGCTGGTCATCATACAGGCAAGTTCATGTTACCAATGCCCCTAACTAACACGTTGAGATAAGTACTGTATGATTACAAATAATGATGAAGACAGGAACTACGCTTCACCTAGAAAAATAGTTCCTTCTAAGTCAACGATTATTTGTTTATTTTGATTATAGTGTGTATATATTCTGCGGCGCATATAAATTGCGAATGATTTACGTATATAGTAAAAAGGCTATTTGATTTGTATATTGATATATGCCACTCGTTCCGCCGCGTCACGATATCGCACGCTGCGGATCTCGTGCATATATCCACATAAAAATCAAATAACCTATAAATATTAGGTAACTCGCTATGCACTGACCGAATATGCAGCCCGCATTTTAGTCATTGTTAAAATGTGAAACAAGTATGCATTTGGTGAAATTTATGACATAGTCCTAAATTTTGTTTTTATTTTCATTCTGAGACACAGTAAAACAAAAAAAAAATTGTTTCCATTTGTTTCCATCCGAATCTTGGCCGCCGTCTTGAATTCAAAATGGCCATCATTAGTGTCAATAATGCTGCATAGGTGTCGGTTTTTGCAAGATAATGTTGTTATGATTATGTTTATATTTGTCAATTATAAAGTTTTGGATACTATATGGAAACAATATCAGAAAATATTTGTTCTATGTTGTCCAATTCATAGAGGGCCACCATCTTGGATCTCAAAATGGCCACCCAATCCAAAATATATTTTACAATAACATTGCTCACTATGTTGACATAGCACTAATTTGTAAACACCATTTTACTTCATAGTATTTACAAATAGTGTGTTATAACGGCCGGCAGTGAGTAGAACATAAAGATGACCGCATAATATGCTAAAATGGCCGCCATATATAGTTTAGTACATTTTTTTAAGAATTCAGTGTGTCTCTTCCAAAACCGATACATGTTTGTATATGACTACCAGCACAAACATTTTGTATGTTATTATCATTATTATATATATTACTATTAGTATATAGAAAGTAATATACATATTCAATGGACTGCTTTAAATAATTAAAAATGGCCGTCTGAACTTCATTTGAAAATACTAGGATATAGCAGGTAATCGGCCTTGCTTTGTAGTAGTCAACGATGGATGTAACTGACACTCAAATACATACAACGTCGGGACGTTCTAAAACTACATGTATTTCAACTTATTTTATAAGGTAACGAGCTGTGTATTTTCCGAATACGTACTGACTGATAACTAATAGCTGTATCATGTGTTTACCTCATACGAACATCCGGGTTACATGTACAACACATTGAAAACTAACATTTCATTGGTCGAACGGCGTCAAACGATGTTAAAGAAATACCTCAGTGGAATGACGTCACGGAAACAAGTCCGCGTTCTTTTTAACAAAAACAACGTCAGACTTGCTTATTATGTAGACACAAACGTTACCTGATACATAAACTATCATGATAGTGTGTTTTGATATTATGTTTATCGAGCAAGACATCGCGTAGAAATTCCGAGCCTTGCCCGATGAACATGATGTCAACAGTATGTTATTCCATATATATTGATGTGGAAAGCGTGTTCTATTTCCAGCTTTCTTCTTCGGAGACCCTCACATTCAGACACTCGACAACGTGACATACACATTCAACGGATGGGGGGAATATCTCCTCCTCAATGTTAAAAATTCAACACCGTCGGACTCCATGTTTGTCCTACAATGTCGCACCGAGAAGGCGACCACCGAAGATGGACATTTGACCGACGCAACTATTTACAGCGCATTCGCCGTTGCTGTTGATGACGCCACGAACGCTACGTTTAAGGTGGAGTTGAACAAGAATAAAACGGACTTGATTGTGTTTGTCGGCGGTTCGGATTACACATTAGACTACCAGACTATATACAACTTCTCACTCAGCACTCCCGACGTAGAAGTGAACAGACATGACAATGTACTTGTTGCATACTTTCCAGGACCCGGTAAGAGTCTTGTCCCGTCTTCCATTTTGGTCAACCGCTGACAGAAATGGGCTTTCACAATATTGGATACATGTATATCCTGATCTCCATTATAGATAGGATACTGCTGATACTCGGAAACAGTTACTCATAAATAACAAACGTAGCACAGCGTACGATTGAATGAATGAGGAATCATAGCTAGTTATCTCCCTTTGAATTTATTTATAGAACTCCGGTCCAAATTGTGTAGTTTAGGCATCACGGGACGGTTGAAAATAGCCAAAATTGACTGCTTTTCCGAGGGCGGCGGGTGACTTATAAAAATCACCGCCTCTCACAATCAGTTAAGGATGCTCTTGCGACAAGTATTGACAAATACTCGCAAATGAAGTACAAATCGCGCGCCTCAATATAAATTCAGTAACCGCATCAGATGTGTTCAATTAATTTTTTACAAAGTTACCCCACCCACCTATTTTTGGCCAGAAATTTCAACACGACTGAATTTATCGGAATTGTTTTCATGAAAATATGAGGCACAGATACTTTGTCATGTCTTGTTCTATCACTTGTAAGACCACACCATTTTCTGAAAATGATTTCAAAGCGGGGTCATAACCAGCTGAAATTTTCGCTACAAATGCCCGAAAAATACCTTAAATTCTGACGCGAAACCGTACCGGCGAGACAGCATAGCATGTTCCGTTTCGTAGAATTATGAAATACTCCAAAAAATACACCTAGTCAAGCCACCCAAAGTCAAGAAATATTCATAAACCTATTTTTCTAGACACACTGGTGTAACTTACAGGGTCGGTAGTGAAGTATATAGAAAATCGTCCACCCCCTTTTTAAAGCTAGCTGCCCACTGTCCCGTGAGACCTTAGGACCGTATTGCTTGTAAAAAGAGCAAGTGTAATATGATATGTTGTAAAAAGGAGTCAATATAGTGATTTCGACTGGTGTTGATACACATCATCATACACATCTCAGCAATCTGATCTGGGACTAGATGATTTGCCAGATTAATATTTTCACACGTATTAATGTTATTGCGAACAGTGTAGATAATCAGTGTTCGCAAAACTCTTTTTTGTTGTGCTATTCTGATTCAGTAAGAAATAAACGCTGAAATACAGCAGAGGTCCGGACTCCATAAATACATTTACAAAGGGAGATAACTCGCTGCGATCTCTCATTGTGTCCGACGTTGACCCTGATCAGACTGCACGAATACATGATGAGCTGGGCTATTCTAACCGCGTACGTCGTATATTACCTTCTCTCAGCCGGAGCCAATATGTGGCTGTGATAGGACAATTGGAACTTATGTTTTATGCGACCAGTGTATACCAAGACCAGCCTGCGTATCCATGCAGTCGGATCAGGATATACACTGTTCACCCGTGTATCGATAATACAAATGTATTCTTGGAACACTAGCCTAACATAGCGATACACTGCTACAGGAGTGTGCTATTTGATCAGGAGGTAACATTTTTCAACAATCCCATAAGCCCCATTTCGCCAGTTACAGATATATCTATATAACTTTTCTCAACGGACGCACAAAGCACATCCGTGTGTTAATTATATTCCGGGTGCATATGCATAGATGCTACACTGTCTGTCCATATGTCTGTCAACCTATATCTCCCTCTGTCTGTCCGCATATTTGTCCGTCCGAGATTTGCGTTAACGTTTTTTAGGGTACATACTATATATGTAACCGTAAGTTGGATTGGCTTCAAACAGCATGTGCTTATTTGTTATCAACAATTTCTTATTCAATAGTCCATTCATGTGGCACCTGTGTTCAAAGGCAATGTCAAAGGACTTAGAAAGTTGTGTTATGGTTAGTAAAGGGTAAGTACCATCCTCAATCAGTGTTTCTGAAATTTTTATTAAGATTGGCTTGTACACGTACTGTATTTTAGCTGATATTATACCTTTATGTATGCAAATAAACCACACATGTCATATAATATGGCTATTACAGTGAAACCTCTCTAAATTAAATCCTGGGGAACTCCAGGTGTGTACAAGTTGTTATAAAGACACCGCATCTGGATGACGGGTACTGGAGACTATTTTCAAAGGCGGTCATTCTATTTTAACTTAAATCCTCAAAATGCTTCACATCAAATGCGTTGTATCCTACATTTCATTCATATCTGATACATGTATATATGGTATGTCTTGAAAGGTTTAGGTACCGGTAAAACCCTAACACATGTAATGATTGGATCATGTGTCACGTACAAAATTGACCATAGTATACCAGTCAATAACTGGATGACTGTTATAAGATAAATTGCTATGTATGCCATGGTTGCATGTAATGATTATGCGCTTCGTAGTTGAGCGGTCTTCCTTGTGGTCATATGGATATATGTTTTGATGAATATTCATGTATTTCGTAAAGAATTATTTGAATTAATTTTTATTTGACCGTAGGTTACGTCGTGTACCGTTGTCTTTGCTCGCTGGATACAATTTATATTTGTTTACTGTGTCTACTGTCTATTTCACGCAGCTGCAACAACCAGGAACCCACTTTTCCGACGTTTTCGACACAAGGTCAATAAATTAGTTTCTACTAAACGCTAAGTGGCATCCAGTTTAGGTTTCACAAATCGATGGAATCTAAAATGCCTGTCACTTAGCGTATAATGCAAACTACATATAATTCCTTTATAAAGGCCTTGTGTCGATAGGTCGGAAAAGTTGGTTCCTGTTGTTTGCATAATTGTTGCACATATTGTATTATTGTGGAAAGATTATTATTTCACGAATCCTTCCCAAATTGTATGGATATACTCACAATGTAAAAATAATACTTTGACCGATAATTTTAAATGTTAGCTACATTTTAAGAAAGGGCCTTCTTTTATTTCCTGAACTTGAACTTTCTAAGTCTGCATTCAGCCCGAACGTAAGGTTGGGAATTCACTGGTGTTGAACTCCACGACGGCGAAAATGTTACTGAAATATACATATTTGTAATTCCTCTTCAATGCATATGTTCTTATGAGCCATTTGAGCCGCCTCGACAATAAATCAGCCACATAATTATATTGTGTTCAACCAAAGAAAAATAGTGCATACTTAGACTGCAATGGGGTAATATATATCATAGTGTTCATGTTGTTTTTCTCCAGCAATCAGCCTGAACGTCACCGTGGGCGTCCGTATGTTGACGATGGCGATCGTCGTGCCGACAGAATACAGAGGGAAAACAGAGGGTCTGCTGGGGAACTTCAACGGCAACACTACCGACGACTACATGAATCGGGGCAGCACTGTGCCTATATATGTGCCCATTAACGATAGAACGATCTATGAAATGGGGAAAACATGTATGTACATTAAAAAGCACAACTTAGCATAAATGATTGCAGTATATTTCTGATCCACTGTAACATGACATTACTGGCCATGTAGTTAGTAGAGTAAAGGAATACAACCACGGGCTGCTGCTTTTACTGTTGTACGGAAATATTTTGTCTGCTTAAATGGCATGGAGGCCAAAGGACCCCTTGCTAAGTTAACGGTCAGTCCACAATTTACCCGAGAGACCAAGTTCCGGTTCATAATTAAATCCTGTCTGTTTGGATCAGGTCAGTCAATAACTTCGGCAATGTATGACATGTGCACACAACATCAATATATATGCAAAACTTTATATCTTCCGCAGGGACCATTACTGATATAGAGTCTTTGTTCAGGCCGTATCCACAGGGTTATACGTACGCAGACTTCGTGACCAGTCATGCTGACTTCGAGCCAATCTTCCTGGATGAAGCCAACCAAACTCTTGTAGATGAGGCGAAACGCACATGTGGTGAAAGCAACATACCGTGTATATACGACTTAGTATTAACGGGAAGTGAAGAGGTTGCCTTGGATACTATGAGCAACGAAGAGCAAATAGCCCAGTATTCGGCCGATCTGGGTTAGTGTGTAGACGTATGCATGTACATCAAATATTACAAAAATACTTACGTGTACTACATTTCAGGCTTGGAGGTCTTATGCAGACCGTAAAGAATGTTGTGTAATGAAATGAACACTGTATAAGTTAAACGATAATCCGAATAATTAAGGGAAAACCGTTTGCTACATGCTGAATCTCCAATGTTCAAAGAGTCATACGCATTTATGCAACATTCGCATAATACTTGGGTATAATTCAACTTCCTTATATATTTAATTGAGGAAAATCCCTTTCCGAATCATCTTGTTACTGTAGTTAATATTGACAGTTTGCGTCATACAGACGTAACACGCACATTTTACGCATTCAGAAGAATCATAAGAAAGTAGACAACACCTTCACACATAAATAAAAGTTATTTTCTGATCGTTTTTCTTCTTTCTTGGTACTGTTAGACATTTAGTAGTATGCATGTATATTATATATGTCTGATATAAAATATTTCAATAAGGGAAATAAGTTGATCGGGATACTGCTCAGCGATTGGCTTAGAAAGTAGGGCGAAATATAGGTATTTTTCGATCGATTGGTTCTGTTAGACCCATACTCTTTACGATATATTATATATGTCTTATATAAAGTAATGATTGTATGTGAGTGCATACATACTATATCTTCATTTTCGGGGCAATATATACATGGTATTGCATGAGTGTCCATAATGCCAATTGTTCACTTGGCTTCTGTACTCAGGTTTATACTTTCAGCGAGGGTTGGCCCGTCACTGTCGGTGGTGAGTGGAACGACAGAAGTTGGAGGGGAACAGCTGATTTTTGTAGACGTAGGCTCGCCGGCGGCATACGTGGTTAACGCGTCAGATGACGGGACCTACACATACATGTTTCTGAATAACACAGCTGGTGCAACGCTAGGAAGCACTGGGGCTGATGGCTCAACGAATGTCACGTTTACGTTGACGAGTGCAGATCCTCAGTATATTAGGTAATTGAACATATTGCTGATACTGTTCAAATAGTTAAATAAAAGTTAAAATGTTAATAGTTAACTAAATGGCACCAATTGACTGCCTGTCGGATGTGCCGCATCACTATCGTTAAGCGTAATGTTATGTGTAATTGATAATTGCCTAGCTGGAAATTTCAAATAACATTTACGTTTACCGATACCGATACTGATACGATAGACGTATAAGTAAAAAGTAACGTAAAGTGGGTAATGTGAATGATAACATATAATCAATTACATGTATTACATATGCTAAATCAAACTTTGGCTCTTGCAGCGCTGGAGAGTGACATTGTCATCTGCGGGTTTATTATAAGTATTACTGTCTTTTTTTTAATAACACGTGCAAGTTTTGATTGAAAATTCAGGTCTCTCATTAATGACGATTCTAATGTACCACTCAACCACTTAATAAAACAGTGATTTCTACCCAGTACTGCAATAGCAAAAGAGGGTGAATATCAGTAATTGTATGTTTTGTATTTGTATCTGACTATTACATGCATATTATGTACGGTTTGTGGGGGATGGCCCCGACCCACCACAAACCTATTACGGGGAGAATAAATATTTTCAAAAAAAAAAAAAAAAAAAGTAACGTAAAGTAAATTGTCGTTTATTATAGTGTCAGCCATAGTCGAAGCCAGTTCCCCACAACTGAGAGGTCGCAGGATCTAACCTCCACTCGGACTGATGTGGCCGGTTGGTGAGCCGCCAGCTGGTTAAATTCAATGGTACAATTGCCGTCCTGTCGGGAACCTGGTATAAAGGATAATAATTTGGAAGTAATGATTGTTTGATACATTGTCTCAAATATGTTTGTCCCTTTCGATACGGGTGACACTATAATAAACAAACTTGTTTACATTAATACAGAAAGTTCATTATCGTATAGTTTGACCGTGACGGACGATGATGGGTTTGCCGCCCCAAGCGTCAATGTGGTGATCGTATTGTGTACCGGCTGTAGTGGGCATGGGACCTGTAACAACACCAGCATACGCACAGATAGCAGAGCAACTGAGCACTTCAAATTCGCCACGTGTAACTGCACAGAGTACTACGAAGGTATACTGCTTTACACATGTATATTTAAAACGATATTAATAATTAATAATACAAATAATATAATTGAACGCATTAAATAACACAACCACTTAAGTTTACTAAACCCTAATATAAAATGACCGAACAATGATATTTGTCAATAAATCAGCTGGTTGATGTCGTCATCGATAACTGCTTCTCCCCAAATGTATAGAAAGACAATTTAGTGTAACTTCGCAAAAGAATAATCGTCCATTTCAAATTCAGATTAAAGGTACATGCCCACTCATTAGGCACATACTTTTCTTTATATCAGATACATCATCTGATACATTTTCTGGCAAAATAACATTCATTCAACATTTATTACGGTATGGGATGTTCCAGTATCCAGCTCCCGTAGGATTTGTGTGCTAAAATTGATTGTATGGTTTATCATGTTAATTTGGGGTAATATTATTGAGAAATTATGGGGTTCAAATTTTCTGACCCCTATTCCCAATTTTGAGGGGCCATTTACGGCCCATATCCCACAGAACACATGCAACATCTATATCCGCTAATTGTGAACCGATTTTCATAATCTTGGTGTTGTTTTATGGGTTTTCGATGGTGCCAAGTCCATTTATTAGACTTTCCAATCAATTCCTGTTGCCGTTGATATCCATTTTTGGAGGAGGTGTAGTGGGGGCTGGGGCGGGTGAGGATTTCAATAAAGAAACATCGCATACGTGATGTTCCAGTTCTTGGTTTTTAATGCCACACTGACATAATCCATAGATTGAACCTCAACATAGTTATACATGTATAAGATGTTGAATACTTAATTCTTAATAAATGATGATATTAAGCATGAGAAAGCCAGGCTTATTGCATTTGCAACCAGTTTAATTATGAATAAATTTTCTGAAAACAAAGCGAGGTTACCACTAGAAAATATGGCCTATCGGCACACACACTGACATATTGTTACACTTACAAAAGCGTCAAAAAAGTTACTGGTACAAAAACTTCAATAAATAAACTGACGGGCGGACGGACGGACGGACGGACGGACGGACGTTCCAACATTTTGGGTTTATGGGGTATTTTCATTGTTTGAAGAACAATGAAAAAGCCCCTAAACAACAATAGAGTTTATGAGCTTACGGAATATTACAAAGGAATCTTTTGTTCCTAACCCCGCCCCTAAGCTCTCAAACCCCCGAGCGTTGGCTCGGACGGACGTCCGAACAGACAGGGTGAAACCTATTAGACACCGCCGATTATCGGCAGGTCCCTAATTAACTAAACAACTACCAAGAATAATAGTAGCCTGTTATAAACAGACATAATAGTAACAATTACAGAATAGGACTATGCAGATCATGTGTAGGCTGATCGGGGTCTACACTGGTCGGACGTACATACGAGACGTACATTGTGGGGTTCCTAACCCTAACTCATCCTAAATCAGACCCCGTAAAGATCAATAAAAAAAAAGCAACCCCATAAGACAAAATAACCCCACAAGAGCAATTCATAACGGGGTTATAAACGGAATAAGCATCTCTTAACAAGTCCATCATTGTGTGGTTAACCTCACAATGTAGCTCTCGTTTGCTCGCTAGACAGGAAGCCTGTTTTTCAAGAGTAATGCAACAATATCTGGATAGGGTGTAGCACGAATGGACCGATTTGGTGTTCTTTGGACCATCAAGTTCTATTCTTACTGAGAGTCAATAAAGTACGAGAACGCTGGCTATTTCCGGATAGTTCAAAATGGCGCTGTCATATAAATCCTAAATTAAGACTGCATGCAACTGGTCATTTCGACCAAATATGACTAGATATAGTACAATGTAGCACAAAGTATGTCTATATGCAAGCTCAAAATTTCAAAATTAACTTTCTGTGGATTCATCCAATGGGGTATGGAATGTCTTCGAGCCAATTCCCACCCATAATAATATAAGGTAGTGGATGGTTCACCGGTAATGCATATATACATTATCAGAACCTTTCATCTACTTCATTGGTTTTCACTAACATTATAAATGAAGTCCACAAGGAACGCAAAATTGACCCTAGCATTGTCAGAAATAAATTCAGTTTGTACAGGGACTGCACAATTATCTGAATTGTTCATCACGGCTGTCACAAACTGAAAGTATCTTTAACCACATTGGCACAGACAATGACATAGCATTTACAGAGCATGGAAGTTTGTTCTTATAGCAACTGCACCTAGTTCCTTTGTACCCTAGTTTGCAAGCACACTTAGTCAGATCAATTACAGCTCTCGGAGCAGGCATGGTGAGATACCTGACATTTTCCTCTATGGGATGAAAGGCCGGGAAATTGGTTTTGTATGACTTGTCTCGCATGGCGGTGTAATTTACACGCGTAATAGCGGAATATGGGGGATCAGGGTCGCACGGGTCGGAGGTAACATATCTCCCACTAAGTTATTAGACCGAAACATCTCCCATCGTAGAGTTGGCAATACTGTGGATCTTTTGGATAGTAAACACGACAGATGAACGGCTCCAAACGTTTCACCTGTGATGGTTGTTCTCGGTCCACCAGCTGAGATGGAATAGGAGCTTCGCCAAGATGCCGGAAACAGTAAATAGCAGGGTCATCTTCATCAAGTGTCATATATGCGCTCACCCAGGTCTACTTGGACATACCGATACATGTTCCACCCCAGTCAGCACCGGAGTAATATTGGAGACCGATCAGTCATTGGCATTTGGGACGCCCAATCACTCGTACGCGCTTAACCTCATCAATTTCTCTGAAGTGTCCGCCCTTGCCAGTTGGAAAATTCAAGCGGGTTTGAATTCCAAGGCGACCATTATACACCAGGTCGATGAGAAAAATGAGGACATCAGTGCATGGTGAGGTGACCACACGCAAATTTATCGACAATGGTCGTCTGCTACTGAAGCCATCACTATATTGGGAATGGGTGTATCAGCCTCTGCATGTGAATGCTCATGTTCAAAATCATGGCCCTTGATTTTATTGTCCAACAAAACGACGAGCCTACAAGCACTGTTGCTAGTGAAGTGTTGAAGTAAACCTTGAGCGAACATGGCTATCAGGCTACACTTGGTTCTTGATGAAGATAGCAATCCTTTGATATACATGGTAAGCTTCATTTCCGGGTGGATGTCACTGCCCTCTTCTGACGTGTCTTGTTCTTCAGAGACAGATCGAGATAGCGGTCAAAGACTATCCTTCCCTCGGCATAGCCAATCATCATCATCTCTATGTGTTTGATGAATGCATCTTGAAAATCTGAAAGCTTGCGCATGGTCGGAATCGTTTTCATGCTCTGGATAACAGCCATGGCATCAACAACAAGGACTCTAGAATGACGACCGTCCGGCACTATGTCGATAGTAGGGCTCAACTGAAGCGGTTCAACTTTGGCTTATTCAACGGCGTGCATTTGACTGGCTTTGTCTGTCCGAATATAGAGGGACCCATCAACAGCGCAAAGAGAACGCGGGACCACTGACATTTCATATCCTCCTATGGTCAATTCTAGTTTTGGCACCAGCTAGGGTCGGCTTCCTTGGATAATCCGGAATCTGCCGAATAGTTCACGCTCCTCACGCAGCTTGATAACCTTGTCACCCACGCGAACCTTAATTTTGTCCATGCAGTTCGAGAAGATCTCGAATATGTTGGGCAATATTGTGATCTACTGAACCACATGTACGCTGAGCAGAACGCAAACTCTTCCTATGATAGTATTTTTCGAGAGCAGAAGCATCACCGGCGCTCTCTAACTCGGACGCGCTAGTTCTGACGTGGTCCATGAGCCGTTAAATCATGCTCTTGTTGACAATTGGTTTTCTGCATTCACTATGATACAACATAGACTTACGTTCATATTCCCTTGAGTTATTTAGGCGATCGCATAGCTGTTTTATATCAAGTTCACCCGATAATAATATCTCATTACAACACTTAATTAGATCTTCAATCATATCAGGATTGTTCTCACGACTCTTGCTTGAGTTTGAACCCTCATTGCAGATAATACACACACTATTCTCGGACATGACGTCTAGATGATAGTTACGTTACGTGCCTCACCTGAAATTGAGCATTAGATAAATCCCGACCTCGTTTGCTAAATAGACGTAAACCCATTTTCAATCAATCATTCAATCAATCAATTAATCAATGCGTTAAATGATTATTATTATTTGAACAACACCAATCATCAATAACTTAAAATCCTGGAAAAAAGATAGGTATGATGAGCATACACAATGCCTTGAATTTGCCGTCGATCATAACCGGAAATTGATAAAAAAAACACTTCCGATTATTTCCAAAGTGCTATAAATGGAATCAGCACCCTCAATTACATATAAAACGACACAAATAATGTGTAAATCGGTTCACTATTAGCGAATCTAGAAGTAGGCGGTGACTGGGGGTTCACTGGACGGAACTGACACCCGCCCCCCCACCCCCCCCCCAAAAAAAAGGGAGAGGGGTCAGAAAAGTTGACCCCCATCATTTTCCAATAGTGTGATCCCAAATCGACCTGATAAAGCAAAACAATCAATTTTAGCAACACAATTCTACGGGATAACATATCATGCCACACTAATTACCCAACGTAAGTACTGGAATTATTATACATTTTATAGCACACGTCATTTTCCACACTGATATCAGGGGCGATAAACGTGTTCACTATTTATTCTCTGTATTCATTTTTATTGTGTAATGATCACACTTTATAATTTGTCGAACATATTATTATTTCAGGTGATTCATTTAATTAGTATAACTAATTAAAAAATATCATGCTTCATTTGCATTTGAAAATAGTCTGAAACCACCACGCGTCACTATCAGTAAACTAAATATTACTAAATTATTTTATCTGTATAGCGGGTTAAAAACATGCCAACATTTCTGCTGAAAATGTTATGTTGATTTATTGATAACGGGAATGTCAACAAGTGTCAATAATACTAACAAAATAATAATAATAAAATAATACTGATAAGTAATAATAAAAAATAATAATATTGAACACATTAAATAACACACACACTTAAGTTTACTAAGTCTCAATATAACATGAACAAACTGTGATATTTCTCAATAAATCAACTGTTTGCATTAATGTAAAATCATGTGTACATTTCTACTGAACAGGTTATATTGATTTATTGATAACGGTATTGTCAAAAAGTGTCAATAAAATGTCCAAGGATTTGCGCTTAAATAGGTTAATTACACATCAGCAATACACTTTATTGTACATAGTCTTGTATGTCCACATTGGAGGTTTAGGCTGTTAATAGCCTATTGAGTTTGCAGGTGAGCATTTGAGATGATCACTAGAATATTTTGTATTTTTGGTGGGTGTAGTTTTTTTTTAATCTGTTGAATTGCCACCCTGAAGTCATTTTCGTCAGTCGTTGGTCGATTCTCTTTTTCCGAGCTATCATGTTACCAGGTGACGAATGCGATGTTGATTACGATGGTTGCGAAGTGTCGATGTGTGGAGTAGACCGGAATTGTAGCGACAGGCCAGCGGCTAACCACGAGGAGAATCCAGGCCTCAAGTCCTATATATGTTCACCCTGTCCGGACGGGTACGTCGACAACAATGACAAATGTGAAGGTATGTACTTACGTGTATGCTATTCGCACCATTGCTGTTCGCCACTGTTTATTCCGGGTCTGTAATAAAACAAACTATATTACACGAATGTTGAGTAAATATAATATATCAGCGTCCAAAACTTATATATGCACAGATGAACAGACTTCCAGCAACATTTGCGTTCTGCGATATAGCCAACATATAGAATTGGATGCAGAATGGCACAGCATATTTCCTGAACATTGTTTTATCAAATAATTACTTAAAAAGTATTATTTCTAGCCTATGGCCTATGGTTCGTCACGGTCGAGAAGTTAGTGTGTTTACCTGAACACAATTATGGTACATTTAGGTATGTTGACTTCATTCCCCTTCATCTACTGGCATATATAACTATTGTCCTGTCGAGTACTTAACGGTGCGTGTCACACTATTCTCTATAATGCGCACATGTTACTTCACATACTGCTGCCGGTATAGGGAATTTAACAATGTGTATATTTCAAGTGGTATTTCTCGATTTGTTGTTCCTCAGTTTCTAATCAGGAAACAGAAAGTCACTGTGTATATACTCAATGTGTATAATCACGTGGTTAAAACAGCAACAACAACAAGTACCGATCTTCCAGAAGCCCTCTGATTCAATGTACGTATTGTTTTCTTTTGTCCTCATTATGTAACGCAGTTTTATGAAATATGGCGCATCAAACGCGTCTTGTTAAGCTGCAGTTGGTGGTCTCGGTACTTTGGCCCAAACGTATGTCGTTTTTGCGAATAATCGATTTCCGTGTCTACTGATTATTCACAGAAATTGCATAAGTTTGAGCCGAACTCCCCGAACAACCAAATGTACCTCATGAAGAGGCGATTTCATCAAAATCCGTTGCCTATTAAGGAAAATATAAAATAATACTTACTTTGGAGTGGATGCGCTTTCAAAATTTTCAGTCATTGTTGTTGTTGTTGTTGTAACCACGTGATAATGCACCTTGATACTTGTTAACATGAAAATTCAGCGTGACAGTTATGTTGTGTATATCTGGTATATGTATGTACATGTAGTGTTTAACGAGTGAAAATGGAAGTTTATATAGTGTTGATATACATGCCTGGGCATACCGTTACTATGGTGAGGCGTAAGCCTTAAATTGGTAACGCAGTTCAGTTAAATTGTTTATTTACGCCTCATCAACTGTACATCATCAAATACATAGCAATACAACAATACAGGTACATGTGCAATTGCCATTCTGTGAGAATTATAAGAGACGGTTCATTTAATGAGCAACAATAATTGCATTTCAGCACATACATGTACATGAAATACATTAATTGAATAATATGTTTCATTTGAAGCTTTGAACAGACTACACACTAACAAACAAACACACACCATTAAAGCAATATAACATTGCAGTGGCCGTTGCCACCGCGCTTATCCTGGTTATAATTATCGGTGGCAACGATAACCGCTGTTGGTTTATATCTTTGTTTACCGCGTTGCATAGCTACCGCAAATCGTGAGCATGTTGGCAGCGCAAATGAACCATCACTTGATTTATTCACATGTCTTAAGAGTAGGTTAAAACAGAATGAAATCAACCACAAACAAGTGTCTATATGTAACAGGAAGAGAAACATATGAAACCTACCCGGTACTCGAACCCGTACCTCGCTTGCAAGGTGGTCGCTCTACCGACTGACCTAACCGAGCACAGACACATATATTCTCTCTTGAGTTACTAGATCCGTACTGTGACCTATATACAAAGGCATTTTATTAATAAAATGCTTAAAAAACCAATATCACCTCAAATCAGATTTGAAATGAACTCATTAGCAGTATATATGCAACCGAGTTTAAAAGGGATAAAAAACGACGTTGTAATAACAAATATTTACATTATTTACACATAAACACTAATTCACACATGATACTATAATTGTATTATTTGTACAACAGTGCAGTTGTTCAATTTAAAATATAGCAAAGGGTGTGGCACAAAATCGTATTTATTTATATTGCAGTTCGAGATACGCATTACGTTTATTGCTAATCATCCAGTCACTAGTGAACTGTCCAAGAATTGACAATCAAAGGACAGAGCCATAATGAAAAATAGCAATTTATGTTTTTTGTTACTTTATGCGGGGTGTGGGTTTAGTTTAAACATAGTTTGTTGCATGTATGTACAATGGGCTACAAGTTCTCACAACAGTATGTACATTCCTTAATCTGAGGTGGGGGTACAATGAACATGGTAATTTATATGTGTTGCGCACACCATCGGCGTTTCAGATTGAATTGTAAAGTCGAATATAACTCACGTAGCGAACGGACCTTACTGCGTTAGTCAGATATCATGTTTAAGTCTCTTCGTCGTTGAATGCGTCGGCCCATCCAATCTGCTATTTACAGCAGATCGGAATAAAAATGATTAGCCTACTGCAGACAAAATCTCTTCAGATGATAATAGGAGTAGAGCTGACATACAACATCCAAATTGCTAGATAAACGTGACGTCACTTGTTTCCGTATTTGGACGTCCATCAACTCATACTTGATAACTCGACTTGATAAATACGATATCGTGCAGTTCGCTCAAAGGTACTAAATCGATGTATGCGCATTATCCAGAGATGACGCATAACCGAAGGAAACTGTTCTTGCTCAGTATATATAGTTGGGCTACATGTAGTCGCAAAAGTAGCGTATGTATTACTGTCTTCACAAAATCAATACATTTATTCCACTGGCATAAATGTGCAAGTTTGTCATCATTTACAACCGTTGAAATCGGCATACGGTAACGTTTTTAAAAGTACGGCACACTCTTAGTCTCCTCCATCTCTTCAAACATGGATTTGCGAACAGTTCACTCGGTATAGCCCATCATAAGGATGGATTATTAACTTTCTCATTTGCCTTAATATTAATTCCCACATCCAATCAGCAATGTATGTTCTTTATTATTTACGTGCATGTGCATTCTAATTTCATAACATAGTTTGTTATACCACGTGTTTTCTTTATTTTAATATGTTTTCAGTTTATGCCCCACCACGTTAGTAGAGGGGCGTTTAGTGTTACCCTTGTCTGTTCGTCCCGTCCCATCCGTCGGTACGTCCCGTCCGCGCGTCCGTCCGTCTGTCCGTCCTTCCGTAAATCCGGCACAAATCCTTAACGCTCGGGTACATGTGTTATAATGTTTGTTTTCATGCACGAATCTGCTTCATACTTCATACACGCATTGCTCTAATGGTTCTCTACCGCCTTGTGACAAATTCACGTTTGTCACCCCGCTTCTAAGCCCAGGGTCAATGTTACATACTTGGTGCGTCAAAATCTCCATTTCAGATTAAACTTTTATAACACATTTCGTTTTATTCTGTCAAAGCAGTATTTGGGGCATACGTGTTCTGCGAACATATTTTCTAGTTTGCTTTACATTTACTGTGCTTCTTTGACTGTGTTCAGTGTCAACCTCATGCTTTTCGGAAAACTAACGTGTTAACATGGCCGAATACTCTGATACCCACTATGTCCACCTTGTCCACCCTGGATCCGTCATGTTTTCACGTCAATCTCACGCTTGTCAGTGATGTCGTATCGCGGTTCAACGCTAAACAGTTAAAGTAAAGTATAATGTAAACACCGAGGTTCCACGCTATGTAGCGTCAACGCTTTTCACAGTGTCGACTCACGGGTCGATACACGCACACGGTGGATGGTGTTTCCGCAATACACGACGGGTGTTTTGTTACAGTAGCTATTCTACATACATAATATTGATTCATTCGTTGAGTTTATTTTGTAATTACGGAGGATAGCTGCGACCCCAATTGTAACACGTCCATATAGAGTGTACTCGCAACACAAATATAACATAATTTACCGTGTCTATTTATATTGCTGTAGATGTGAATGAATGCAATACGACGAACACATGCAGCCAAGTATGTGTAAACACGCAGGGAAGTTATTACTGTTTATGTTACGATGGATACCGGTCGATCACCGCTGCTATCGACGTCTCATCATGGTGTAGTGGTAAGTTGGTGACATTATATTTAAAATGGTCTGCATACATATCATGTAGTTATTTATTAGTCGTTCGCTATTTTGGATGTAATCAGAACGGAACCTGTTTCATATGGGACTTTATAAGTATATATACACATCAACGTTCTTGATTTCATAATATGATATGGGTACTTCTCCGTCTCTCCGCCTGTGCAATGGTATACGGTTATGAATGACAATAACACCGTCAGTATATGTACGTGATACTTTGATGCACGTGACATATATTCCGCTTATATTGAACATTTGTGACAGTATTTCCTGAACAGTCGTAATTAACATATAATAATTATCACCATTGTAAACATGTGCTGACGATATGTAACTCCAAGATAATTATGTTTACCCATCAAATAGCATAACTATTTATTTTGTTCCAAATCAGGTAATTTAAATGCATATTTTGGAATAGCTGTCAATGTGTCGACAATGCTTCATGTGCGAAACATGCTTCATTCAAACAACATAACATTTACACAAACGTGTAATGTGCACACTACACATTTGTTTTTATAACTTTTATTGAATATTTTCCTGTTATCCTTTTATTTATCTGATATGAAAGACACACACATATATATATATATTATAAACTATACAAACCAGCAAATATATACGAAAATCAGTAAACCCCCATGATGGCGAGACGCTACTGCATGTGCACATTTACATTCCTAAATAGTATTTACTGTATAGTGCTATTTATTGATGTTTTAGACATAAACGAGTGTGACGAGGCTACGAGCGGCTGTGACCAGATATGTACCAACACACCTCCGGGGTCGTTTACATGCACATGTCATGAAGGATACACGTACAACTCAGATAATAACGCCTGTGAAGCTGGTAAGTAGTCTAATTATGGCGGTAAGTCCATTGTACCCAAATACAGGGAATGAGGCCAGACTAGGAAACGTGCAGGAATTTCGAGGCTGACCGAATAATTCCTACCATATCCGAACCGAACCTGATAAACCTCATATAAAAATACTCTAGCCTGTTTTTATTTTGTATTTAACAGGAACAGTACATGTACATGGTTGGGCAAATATAACATGCACATAGCTTAGCATGCGAACAGGAATCGATTCCGGGAAACAGTCATATATTAGTATTCGATTACAGGCGGAATAGCTTTCATTAGCAATGGAATGAATGTGCATCTCCGTACAGCTGTAAAAAGTGCTAAGGATGTAAAACAGTTGTGAATGCCCAACCATTTGACAAACATAACATTTACATTTTGTGACATGTGATATATCGCTGTGTACACGTAGTGCTATACGGCCGCTAGTAGAAAACTTAGAAGAACTCGGACGAAACATACATACATGTAATAGAAATACGGAGAAAAGGAATAAAACATTTGTGTTATATTATACAGAAATACCCCCCACCTCCGACCCCCCTCCCCATTGTTCACGAACAAACATCCAAGTAGATGCAAATATAAAATAAACTAGACAAATTTAAATGGATTGTTTAGTCATAAATTAATAAAGCTGATTGCGAATAGTGTATGCATTTATTACATATTTCATGTCGAACATTTAACACACTATTAACTCTGCTTTGCAATTATACAAATGAGATAAGTCATGTGGTTTTGTAGTGATATTTCATGACTGTAAATGAATCAAAATTTACGAACATTTTACCATAAATGCGTAATTATATTCCACAATTTCTCACATTTACTGAGATAATATTTTCAACTTTGGACGGCATGCATACACAATATCGTAAATTAAATAAATTGTTTTATAAAATAGCACGGCTTATCACAAAATTATCACAGAATGGTTATCAAAATATCCGAATCAATCATACACAAGCAGCAGCTTGATGAAACCGTATATACAATTTATATCCATTGCACACATCGTACTAACGGTGCTATATTTTTTTTACATCCACGTCGGTATTCTTATTCTTCATATGTACCATTTCTGATGATTTTTATAGCGACACGGGATACGTACATGTTTATTTTAAAGTACATTTACTTACTGATTATTAATGTTACTTTGTAGAACTGGCGACATGGCGTGTAACGATACTCCAAACGAAACCACTTATTCAGCACTTTACACCTGCCATTTGTGTATCTTGATAAAATAGTAATGTAATTTGTAATTGATCGTCGTGGTTCTTTCGGTCATTATTATCCCCTCGTCGATATTCAAGATCGTGCGTACGTACGTGCGTACATGTATGCGTTATTAACACACTGCATTTATAAATTTCGCATGAACCGTTTGAGCGATTTTGTTACTATTGGGCCAGAATGTGTGTCTAGGGATGGTGCTTTGCTTTACATACGACCCAAGTCCAGCCGCCCAAGGTCAATGCCACTCAGGAGTTATCTTCACCGCGTTTGTCAGGAAAATACGTTAAATATGTTTTGTTTATTCAATAACTTAATATGAACCGCTTCCCCGACTTTGATTATATTTGGCCTCAATGTGTGCCTAGAGATGGTACTTTGTTTTTCATACGACCCAAGTCCGATCGCACAAGGTCAAGGTCAATGAAGATTTATGTTCACCTTATTTGTAAGGCAAATCCATTAAAGTATGATTGTGTGTATTCAATAACTTAGTAACCGCTTAACCATGGATGGTGCTTTGTTTTGCATACGACCCACGTCCGACCACCAAAGGTAAAGGCCACTGGTGACTTACGTGTTTTATCCTCTCGTCGATAGGCAAGAGGAAGTCCATGTTTGCGCGTACGTGCGTACGTGAGTGCGGTCGTAACATTTTTCATTTTTCAATAATTTATTAACAACTTCTTCGAATTTGATAATATTTATTTGGCCACACTGTGGGTCCGAGGATGGTGCTTTGTTTTGCTTATGACACTCGTCTGACTGCCCAATGTCAATGTCACTGAGGAGGTATGTTCATCTGGTTTGTAAGGCAAATGCGTTAATGATTGATTTGTTTATTCAATCAAGTATGGACCATTTCATTGATTTTGATAATATTTGCCTACAATGTGTGTCTAGGGATGTTGCTTTATTTTGCATACGACCCAAGGTCAAGGTGACTGAGGTCTTATGTTCACCTTGTTTGTGAGGCAACGTCGTAATTTTGTTTTGTTTATTTAGTAACTGAACCGCTTCTCCGAATTTGATAGTATTTGGCCACAATGTGTGGCTAGGGATTGTGCTTTGTTTTTCATGCGACCCATGTCCGACCGCCCAAGGTCAAGGTCATAGAAAATGCATCTCGACCATAGCCGAAATTGGTGCATATTTTCTATCCATAAGGAATTTCAGCGTGTCGTTTCCTAATATTTAACTCATATAATTCAAGAAAACTAAAAGCTAAATTGGACAAATAGCACTTAAGATATTATGATATGGAGGTGCTCGCAGGTTTTTTAGCGTTCTGGTAATTCAATACGTGACTCGAAACAATAAGCTTGAGTGCCCTGACCATCGCCACCAACAATAACAGCTAACGTCGACTGCATGAGATCCAGACATGTCAAACAGACTGTCAGATACAGTCCTAAGTCGGCAAACAACACATTCGTTCATAAAATGTTGAAAACCAGTAACGGAGAGACTTTAGTTAAACTTGAAAATTAATATGCAAGTCATTTCCCCAATAAATTACCTTATTGTGTGCACATTACCGTGGGATGGCAGTCACTCGTCCTTTCATCGTATAACTAAGTGAGGGGTGCTAACAGGTTAATAGAAAACGATATTTGCAAATAACAGTTAACAGCATCTCTAAATTGTGATACTAGTTAACATATATATGTATACATAAGTACTCATGGCTGGCGTCAAGTCATCAGGGGGCATAACGCATGACCGTGGATGCAATGAGAGCACTCGATTACTTTTCCTTCTCTTAAGCCATATATGTGCTGGGATTAGCCAGCCAGTATTCGATATTGCAGTTTTTTTGTGTGAATATACGAGACGGTCATCGTGACCTGACATCATCAACGTACGTGTGAAGTGACATGGATGATGCACAGACAATGTTTCCTTTTTGAGATGGACTCATTCCAAACAATATCAGATAAGGGTTGGTGACATACTATGCAATACATTTCAATGACGTGTCGGAGATGTGATCCTTACTTCCATGGTCGGTCATTCTGTGTCAGAAGACAATTTGTCACTGGCGTATCAAGTAAATAAGTCAGCATCGGCTGTGTATGTGAGATGGATTCCCAGAGTTTTCTCGCCGTTGAGTCGAATCCCTCTTCCCGATCTCTTTCAGTATGAGTATCTAATCGACAATAATATGCGCATGCGAATTGGCGACAGGCGGATCTCGTACATCATATTTTATCCCGTCGACACAGTGCGTATGTGCCTTGAAACATTATTAATATTCTGTCAATACGACCTAATCACTGCGTATGGATATATGCGGTTGTCATGCTAGTTGATTCTCCGATTTTGAGGATGCGACTGGGGTTATCTTTTTGCATTTGAAAGCTATTTTTAGGTGTTGACGGGTTAAAAGCCTTGCCCATCCCGTTTCCTAAGCATTGTCAGATATATTTTCCCATTCACGGCACTAACCTACTTTCTCTGTGTTAAACATGTCCGTGAATAGATTGTAACAGCTAGTCTAGTGGGGGGGGTCTTGTTCTCTATTCTACATATTACATATCTGTTAGTTGTGATGTGTGGTGGCTGTAGAAAGTATCCCCGTATCTGTAACCGAATCTGCTATTATGTCCGACCGATTGGAGATCGCTGAGTCTGGATTTAATTTTCATTCAATGTTATATGATATGCTTTGTATATGCTTTATCATATGTATATTGCGACAGTTCACACTTTACATGGGTGCGTGGGTCGTCTCCTTTATGTATATTGTTCTCTATTTTGCTCTACAAGTTCTCCTAGCCAAGAATTGCAGTGACTCAAATGTATGCGCGATGTATGTTCAGCATGTACGCATCACCTATGATCGTGCATGTACTGTCTGTGATGGATACAACGGCTCCAGTACCAGTACCGTCGGATAGAAATTTACGTTGGTGCATCAGTCGCAGTTTCGGGTGAAATGAGTCAAACGACGAGAAAAAGGGAATGTTCTTGCCGAAATAGAGAACACGAAAACAACAAAAGGATACACATACACTCATGTAAAGAAGCAACTAACGAAATACACCATTACAAGAATACGACATGTGCCGATCGGTGGTAGAGGAGCCTTCAACGCGATACCAACATACACTCCACGACCAGCACTGTGTGGTCAAAATGGACAGTACATGATACACATCACAATACAACAAATGCAATAAAAGCACCACAACAACTATTCCCCAAAGAACAAATGAGGCAATACCAGTCCCAACAGGAAAAACAAATCACAATTCAGTACAGTGCACAAAGACATGACAGTAAGGCTGCCACCTTAGAACGATTGGTGAACAAACTGTCCCTGGGGACTGCTTCTTGTAAAGGATATGGCCAAAGCAACCATTGTTGGTGCAGTATGCTAATGCTCAGCTAATGATACATAATTCCAATGCACCATTCCAATGCCCTTTTGCCGCTACCATCTTCATTAATGCATTGAACATTTATTTCTGATTGATTTATTGGTGTTCAACGACATATTCAAAATATTATGTCATTTAGGGCTGGGCCAACGAGTTTGACCCAAGATGTAATAACCTGCTGCATTGGGCGGGGGTGATTCCAAAATCAGAACGGAATAAATATATATTCAGCCCTAAAATTAGATTAAGCTGACCTGGTTCATACCAAACCAAAGTCACTTGGCCCCTTCGCCTAAATATAATACCGACAAGATTACTCTTATAAGGGGTGTAACCAGATTTAACTCTCAGATACAAGGAAGTGAAAGACGCACCTGAGGGTACAAACAGGTATCCGGTCGGGATTCCGGTAAGGATGTGAAGTAAAGGTGATTGCTTATAAACATTAGTGTGTCGTGCATTAATTGCATTGCCTTACTGTAATATACTAGTTTAGATTATTAAACGAGATACCGGTACTTGTATACCAAATGTGTAAGACTTGTACATGTGTTCAATTATGACACTTTGGCATATTGTGCAGATCTAAAGAGGTTAGTCCGATTTTCATCAACATTGTTATTCCACATTTTACGCACGACTGCGTTATACACACTGATATGTACTTGAAAAAGGTATCACAAATAAAGAAATGTGTACCCTTTTTATGTTTATTAACTGTATCTTATGCATGTTTCTTTGTCAATGTAGCAAGAACATTTTGCCTAATTTGTAAAAGGTGTGGCTTCTTATGGAGTCATATTGGACATTACATTTGTTCTTAACAAATGCAACCGTGACCTTTTCTTTGGATCAAATGTCTCAGAAAACAAATGAGCATTCTGTCTGTAGCTGCTGCAAAGCATAAAACGTGATTACATGTCAGAAGAGTGTATTTAATATAAAACTGTGTTCAGATTATGGTTTAATTTCCTTAATTTTTACATTGATCTTGGCCTTAACACATGACCTTGACATGTGATGATCAGAAACTTGTCAGTAAATTAAATGGTATCATCAAATTGGTTGGAAATGAGACATTAAATGTAACGTTCTGATGTTGACTACTACTTGTATGTCAGTTTTACTATTATAACTTACAAATTGGCGACCAGCTTGGACTTAAGCAGAATAATCGAATTTGCCATGGGTGGAATCTGGTGGATTTGTTTTCTTGAATAACAACCGGCCAGTGGACCCATTTCATGTGAGAACGCTTTGTTAACAATATTTGACCAACCTAAGTTGTTAATTGCCCTTGCTTAGTGAGGTGTGACATTGTCGTGACGTTGAATGATTGTTGGCGTAACGCCATTCGGACGTAAATAGTGAAATGTCTTTACCACATGCGATATCTCAGTTGCTTTTCACTTTTACCAATTGAGTTCTGCTTTCCTTGTTAGAACATTCACAGAATTAACACATTGGTACTTACAGAATATTGTAAATAGCGCCCTGTAATTCTGAAGGTCTATTCTTCACACATGAGCATTTTCATTTTCATTCCATATCCACACCATTTCTGAACATTAGTTTTGGCTTCTGTTGCAGTAGGTCCATTGTTCATTCATAGTTAGCACATATGTGCGCTTTTACAGCGATTTGGTCCAAACATTAAAGTAATTTGTGGTGAACATTTCAGCCTCTCATTCTTCAAGTTCTGGCTTCATGAACGGGGAACCCATCTCGCACATGCATTTTTTCAAATAGGTTCTTAATGGAAAATAATATCAAATATACCAGCTGATTTACAGACAGCTGAACTACATACATGTGTAAACAAGTATTTGTTTACATTTACACATTTTAAAATATTAATGATTAAATGCTCGTTCATAACCCACTTTGAATGACTACATATATGTTCACCGTAAACAGTATCTCAGCCGCACTTACTGGATTCATCGAGTACATATGTGATGCAGTAGAACAGTGGTTCTAGATAATGTATTCAAATAGCCGTGGCTGTTGTGGGCGTCTGCTCCAAACTGTGCCTTTTTTAAAATGTACATTGTTTGTTTTATTTCATGGAAGCCCTAATTTCAGGCAGAGAGCTGAAGTGACGTCATTATGACATCACTGACGTCACATGTGACTTCACATATTTTGAAACATTTGAATCGATGATAGATTGTAGTTCAAGTTGAGTAGTATATAGGGAGTCAAAATGATACCACCTACGGTGGTATCGTTTCCACCCCTCTACACTACCCCCACCACCCCCGAAAAATCAAAAATTGGTTAACGAGGAAATTGTCCCCCACCACCCCCGAAAAATCCAAAGATTGATGTCATAAATACATCATGTTATTTTCACGTCCAATTGAACAGACAAATTTAATAGGTTATAATAAAATATTATAACAAAATGTATAATAAAATACGCAACGAATTGGAATTTTGTAATGACTTTGATGAAGAATTTTACGCTGCTGTTTCTACAGTATTAAAACACGGTAAAATGACAATACTATGTGATATCGAATACATGAAATATCAGCGTAATTTATTACGCTGCGATAAAAACGTTGCATTTACAATATTAAACCGGAAATTATGTCGCCGGTATAAGTATCAAATTTATGTAATGAAGCGACTAAATAGGATCGGAGAAACACTACCGAAACATTATCATTTTATAAAACAGTTTAAAATCAAAGATTCGTTTACGGATATGCGTTTCTACAATATCGCTTTTAACGAAGAAATTGGAAAATTATTAGAAGAAATTGGAAATTGAACAGAAAAAAAAACAACTATTAGAGAAAATGGATAATACAATACAATTGGAATTGAAAGTTTTTAATGCCTGTGTTGAAGAACTTTACGAAGAATACGGGGGTTATAGTCCTATATATAAATTCTATAAAATGAGAACACTAGGCGATATCGAATACATGAAATATCAGCGTAATTTATTACGCTGCGATAAAAACGTTGCATTTACAATATTATACCGACAATTATGTGAACTATACAAGAGGCAAATACAAACATTAAGACGGATAGTGTGTATCGGATATGAAACTAAGGTGTATTATTTAAAATTGTTAAAACCCAACGATTCGTTTACGAATACACATTTCTACGATATCGCTTATAAAGATATTGAAAAAATTATTATTGAACAGAACTAATTTATGTTATAATCACACCAAGCAGACGACAATGTTCCAATTACACGTGTTATTAGCATGTAAATTTGGTGTCCCACCTTACACGTATATTAAGTGTCCATTTTATAGAGAGATTTACACGATTACGTCTTCCGGGATGGAAAATAAACACACTGTAATATATAATACACACACGGTTATTTATAGCCTTATCGATGGTATGTAAACGGGCTATCAATTTACACAGGTGGTGTGTACACAGTTTATAAACACTTAGTGAGGGTTATATAGTTCACGAATTTCCGGGATGGTTCGTTATTTAATAAAATTATTTTAATAAAATTATTTATAATTTAAAGCGGAACACGCCCTATTATATTAATTAATTAATTTCAATAAAATTATTTATAATATTTTCACCAACAAAGTTAGGTTTATATACGAGAAATAAACACAGTTCATTGTCGGGACGCCGGCACTAATATCTCAACAGTGAGATAGGTTTCGCCACATGTACTTCACTCTGACCGCTCTACACATTATAGCGGATGGAGGTAATGAAGAGGAGGGGTCCGCGGTATCGGTCCAATGATGGGGTGGAGGAGATGTGAGCGTGACACATCCCACTAAGCCAAAAAACGAGAAGAGAAGAGATTTAAAGCGAAGGCTTAGTGGGATGGGCCCAGAAGGGTTTTTCTGGCGCGGGTTCGAGCCTCGGTGGGACCTAAACTTTTTTTTTTTTAATTGTTAATAATTTTCCTAAAATTAATTAATAAATTGTTTACTGCACCAATATAATTATTTTTTAAAAATTATTTTATAATGGTGCTGTAACATTTCCTCCGACTTTATTTCCAAGTTTTACCCTAAATTTATCCCAATCAGTACACTCAATTTTGGGCATGGTGGCGCGCGCCTTGATTATTATACCATTTTTTAATTCTTCATATCTCCCCATTTCTTCCACAACGGATTCAAACTCTAAATTTGATATTTTCTTATCGGCCAACGCTTTGGACACCATAACGTCGATGCTATTTTTCTTAGACCTAGCGAGAACGGATATTCTATCATGTTTTCTACTTTTTTTCTCCAGTTTTCCACCCGCCGCCCTAATTACCATACACAGCAACCCAGAAACGGCCGACACCGCACATAAAATCCCCGCTACAGGAACAGTTATAATGGTGGATATAGTTGCAGCTGTCCCCGCCCCACACAACACAGAAACACTTGCCAGAACCGTACTAGATGCTTCAGCTATGTTCACCGCGTGCTTATATTTCTTAGCGTGTCTTTTTCTATTTGCACATTCTCTAACTAAAATATCCTGCATAGCGACGATATTATTCAACCTAAAATCTGAACTTCCTTCGTTAATTGTGCACAGTGTTGGTGGAGTGGTATTGAGAGTTGGATACAGTCATTCGTTCATATTTAAATTTTACAAATTTATTTCAATATATTAGTATTTTACAAATTAAGTTCAATTAACAATGAGACAATAGTGGAAGAACTCCCTGGGTCACCGATTTTCGTAACAAAGTTAATAACACTACCTTGGGAAAGTCTAATTCGATCATCACCGGAGAACGAAACCACCGTCGAACTATCTCCAGAGATTTTAGTGACTCCAATCCCCGTTCTTCCCCATCTACTACAATATTTATCGCGACCGCGCCCACAGGTTTACCACTACCATTAACCGATCAGTCCGCCATTTGGATAACTTCACCTGCAGCTGTCATAGTGTATCCCCCATATTTATTACTCGCTTTGGCACCGAACGAATATTCATAGTGCCCCTCAACCAATGGGCCCCGCTTCTCAGCCCAAACTGTTATGGCACGTTTTAGCGTTTTCATTGTTCGCACTATTCCGGCAAGCGCACTGTTTGCGTTATATGCCTCAGTACGAATATTATAAGAGGCCTCCTCAAGAGCTTTGGTCGCGGCTATACGATCATGTTTCAGTTCCTCGGAAATTACGTTTATCTTTTCGTCTAGTTCGGCAACCGCCGCTTCTCTGTTGAGAGAGTGCTTTAAGACCAACACATCATAAGCCTCCATAATATCCGCCTGGTGGTCTTCTCGGACTTTATCAATATCCGACCTGCTCTCTTTTTGAAATTCGGTTATTTTGTTGTCTAGTTCAATAACCGCCACATCTCTGTTGAGAGAGTCCTCTGAGAGCAACATAATATCCGCATGGTGGTCTTCTCGGGCTTTCTCAATACCCGTTCGGGTCTCTTTTTGAAATTCGGTTATTTTTTTGTCTAGTTCAGTAAGTGCCGCTTCTCTGTTGAGAGAGTCCTCTGAGCGCAACGCCCCATAAGCCTCCGCAATGGCCTCCTTGTGGTCTTCTCGGACCCCCTCAACCCCCGACCTGGTCTCTTTCAGAAATTCGGCTATTTTTCCGTCTAGTTCAGTAAGTGTCGCTTCTTTGCTGAGAGAGTCCTCTAAGCGCAACACCCTATAAGCCTCCATAAGGTCCGCCTGGTGGTCTTCTCGGGCTTTCTCAATACCCGACGTTGCCTCTTTTCGAAATTTGGTTATTTTTTTACCTAGTTCGGTAAATGCCGCATCTCTAATGAGAGAGTCCTCTAAGTGCAACGTAAGGGCCGCCTGGCGGTCTGCTCGGACTTTATCAATATCCGACCTGCTCTCTTTTCGAAATTTGGTTATTTTTTTACCTAGTTCGTTTAGTTCCGTTTCTCTGATGAGAGAGTCCTCTGAGCGCAACACCTTATAAGCCGCCTGATCTTTCTCAATTTGTGCAGTCGCCGTCAGCACTTCTACTCTAACATCTGATATACTCCTGTGAATCCCGTTTGTGACCTTCGATATAGTTTTATTGATCAGAGCCTTGGTTTTTTCAGTAGTTAAAAAGTCGCCCTCTGTCGGGATGAATCCACCTTCTGCCGGTTCCAAATTCTTTGAATTTGTCACCCAATCGGAAGAACTACCTGGTCCGTATATACTCATTCTTAATTTTTTAATTATAATATTGGGCACCTATATTCAATTGGAAATTTCGAGAACTACCGAAATCGGGTAATAGTTATTCAACTTTCTCGCTTGATCATCGAGAATAGAGACCGTAAATTCGTGGATATGTCCCGATTCCAAAAACTTTCATCTCGGGGTGTGGGAAGTCTAAGGTCACAGTCTCGCCATAGAAACAGTCGCTGGCGGGCACGGTTTTCAGTAATGTGCTGGGGGATCCGTCTACCGTGTTGTACGATGTGTTCACCCGATCCAGGTGCACCCTGAGAGTTTTCGTGAAGGTGAAGTCCACCGGATTATCACCGACGTACTCACCCGGGGTAAACACTCCTTTGTTTGAGGAGTATGTCTCTCTAAAACCGAGTTGAATACCCAACCCCGGGGAGATCACTACCTTATTATCACTGCTGATGGTCATTGTTGCGAGCCCGGTAGCATTCGATACTGTGAGGTTGATTATACCGTCAAGCTCTGAGTTGACAAAATCTTTGAGCTGTCTTATTCCCCACAGTCCGTGAGGCAGCTTTACACCTAATTGTTGTCCATCCTTCACATAGTAAAACCCTTCGCTCTTCCCCACATTCTGCCATCCAACCGTGAAGGTGATTGATCTAAGGCCTACCCGGCGTTTTCCGCAGCAGTTGTCTATTAATTTTGGAAGTTCACAACTCCCTTTTTGAACATTAGTTATAGTAGCAAACATAATAATATATTTCAATGGATACCAAAGCATTTAGCTTTAACTCTAATGTAAAGTACGCGGTCGGAGGTAAATACACGCAAAACGACGTTGTTAACCCCCTTGTACACCCAACCGTAACGGTTAGACCGGACAGTGGCTTTGCCACCAACTTCCCTAACATCTTTGAACAATATAGGCTGCCCAAGATTACTACGATGGAGGCGGTAAGCGGGTGGAAAGCAACACCGATGCAGTTTTGGCAGAACCAAATAAATTTCGCTGTATGGTGCGCAACAGCCGGGTGTGGAGTTTCATATAAAGACCATCTGACATCCAAGAATGTCATGCTCCGAAGTGTCTATAACTTTCATGCGTATTATACTATTAGGAGGATTCTCAAAGAACTAGGTATTTCACTACCTCAAGACGACGCCTGGGATCCCATTTCCAACGCATACGACCGTATGGCGTTTGAAAGACTGTGTAACGAATTTAACGTTTCAAAAGACGCGGACTGGAGACAGAAAGCATTTCCTACCAGCACCGGCCTCGGGGACGTTCTCATTCGGGGCCAGTCCGGGAATTGGACGCAGACTGATTTTAGACACGATCACTCCGGTGACCACATCGTCAGTCGGAACGCCGGGAATTTTGACCACGCGTCTATGACTTTCGGGCCGGAAGTGTCTGGAGGTCGGCACTGTGGCGTGTTTTCTTGTAAAATGTTACCTCCGAAACGGGCTCACGTCGATTACATACAGCAGGCTGCTGAGGTTCAGGACGCGTGGGATACATTTATGTTAGATAAGGGTATAGGGTT
>CM055270.1:78775194-78793895 GCA_029237695.1 Conchocele bisecta | reverse complement strand
TTTTCATAACAAAAACCAAAAGAAATTTCCACAAGTTTATATTACAGGTTCATGTAAATGTATGGGGAAACTGCCAACGTATGCACAACAAATTATCTACCATATACGTCACATATACTGATAGTATGTTCTTACAAATAACGAAGACATTCTGGGAATTTCATGACATAAAATGGTGCGATTGATTGATATATGTCAATTATTATGCATGAAGCAAAATACAAAATAGTGTATATATCCGATACATCATCTGAGACACAGTGTCTTTAAAACTTTGATCGCAATACTCGTACAGTCGTACTTTACATTAAGCCGATTATGTGAGGCGGCGTTAGTGCAGTCGAATATGAAGTCATTTAAAAGTGAACAGGTGCAATAAATCAGCAAGTACAGTGTATATGTTTCTGCTTGTTGTATTTTGCGTATGTCACAAATTTCCTGATTACTTCTGGTAATGTTCGGTGATTATCACGGATATTATTAATACTATATGTAAAAGTATTGAAAAAGTTTAATATTCGTGTAGTATGAACGAACACACTTACCAGCTATTGTACAATTTTGCGTGTGGTTGCTCCATAACCCGTTTCCTAAACACGTGCTTGTGTTTTCTCCATCCAACGAATAGCCCTCGTAGAGTCATGAACATGAATACTCGTTCTTTCATGAACATACAGGAATCAGTGCAATACAATCTCAGTTGCAATATAAATGCTTTTGGCAGTCGTCTTCCCGTGTAGCATGTCTCCCAGTGCGTTCTCTAGCCTTGATGCTGATATTTCCCTGATTCTCTGTGGTCCTTGGCAATGCGTGTTGTTTCTACAAGTGTACACTGTAAGCTTATTTGTCGTACAATTTGAGCATTTACTTTACATTAAGCCGATTCTGTGAGGCGGTATTTATGCAGTCGACTATGCAGTTATTTAACAGTGAACAGGTGCAATAAATCAGCAAGTGCAGTGTATATGTTTCTGCTTGTTGTATTTTGTGTTCGTCACGGATCTCCTGATTACTTCTGGTAATGTTTGGCGATTATCACGGATATCCTTAGCACTTTAAAGGAATGTATTGTAACAGTTACATATTCATGTTGTTTGAACGCACTTACCAACAAGAGTACAATTTGGCATGCCATGGCTCCATGACCCGTTTGATAAACACGTGCTTCTGTTTTCTCCATCCAACGAATAGCCCTGGTCACAGGTATAGCCCGCCGTGTGTCCATATGTAGTGCCGTTGTCGGTGTAGACATTTCCGTTAGAGGGTGAAACTGGTTCTGCGCATGCTGCAATGATATGTGATTACAATATATGCAGGAATGTTATGAAAGTGATTGCGAACGAATAGTTAAATTGTAGAGTAGCATCGTATTTTCGAACCCAACTATAAGTAAATCTCGCCTGGAAAAAATGTGGATTGTTAATCTTTTTTTATCATACTGACAAATAATTAGCAAGTTACAATGCTAGTTAGTACCTTAGTATTATACACATGTCTTTCAACTGATGATTACTAATTTTATTTCCTTTCAATTAATTACATTAGAGTCTATAATTGAAACTTCATTCTAAATGTGTTATAGTATGATAATATTCATAACATAAACCTAAAGAAATGTCCACATGTTTATCTTACAGGTTTATGTACATGTATAGCGAAACTGCCAACGTATGCACAACCGAATTATCTACCATGTACGTAGACAACATAGTGTATCTATCCGATACATCATCCGAGACACATTCTCTTCAAAACTGTGATCGCAATACTAATTATGTCATGAACATACAGGAATCAGTGCAATACAATCTGAGTTGCAATATAAATGCTTTTGGCAGTCGTCTTCCCGTGTAAAATGTATCCCAGTGCGTTCTCTAGTGTTCATGCTGATATTTCCCTAAGTCTCTGTGGTCCTTGGCAATGCTTGTTGTTTCGACAAGTGTACACTGTAAGCTTATTTGTTGTACCATTTGAGCATTTACTTTACATTAAGCCGATTACGTGAGGTGGTACTTGTGCAGTGGACTATGCAGTCATTTAACAGTGAACAGGTGCAATAAATCAGCAAGTGCAGTATATGTTTCTGCTTGTTGCATTTTGTGTTTGTCACGGATCTCCTGATTACTTCTGGTAATGTTTGGCGATTATCACGGATATCCTTAACACTCTAAAGAAATGTATTGTAACAGTTAAATATTCATGTTGTATGAACGCACTTACCAACAAGAGTACAATTTGGCATGCCATGGCTCCATGACCCGTTTGATAAACACGTGCTTCTGTTTTCTCCATCCAACGAATAGCCCTGGTCACAGGTATAGCCCGCCGTGTGTCCATATGTAGTGCCGTTGTCGGTGTAGACATTTCCGTTAGAGGGTGAAACTGGTTCTGCGCATGCTGCAATGATATGTGATTACAATATATGGAGGATATGTCCCAATGAGTTATGACAGAGGGTCTCATATATGCCTAGAATGTTATGAAAGTGATTGCGAACGAATAGTTAAATTGTAGAGTAGCATCGTATTTCTGAACCCAACTATAAGTAAATCTCGCCTGGAAAATATGTGGATTGTTAATTTTTTGTTATAATACTGACAAATAATTAGCAAGTTACATTGCTAGTTAGTACCTTAGTATTATACACATGTCTTTCAACTGATGATTACTAATTTTATTTCCTTTCAATTAATTACATTAGAGTCTATAATTGAAACTTCATTCTAAATGTGTTATAGTATGATAATTTTCATAACATAAACCTAAAGAAATGTCCACATGTTTATCTTACAGGTTCATGTACATGTATAGCGAAATTGCCAACGTATGCACAACCGAATTATCTACCATGTACGTAGACAACATAGTGTATCTATCCGATACATCATCTGAGACACATTCTCTTCAAAACTGTGATCGCAATATTCGTTCTGTCATGAACATACAGGAATCAGTGCAATACAATCTCAGTTGCAATATAAATGCTTTTGGCAGTCGTCTTCCCGTGTTAGAATGTCTCCCAGTGCGCGTTTCTCTAGCCTGGATGCTGATATTTCCCTGATTCTCTGTGGTCCTTGGCAATGCGTGTTGTTTCGACAAGTGTACACTGTAAGCTTATTTGTCGTACAATTTGAGCATTTACTTTACATTAAGCCGATTCTGTGAGGCGGTATTTGTGCAGTCGACTATGCAGTTATTTAACAGTGAACAGGTGCAATAAATCAGCAAGTGCAGTGTATATGTTTCTGCTTGTTGTATTTTGTGTTTGTCACGGATCTCCTGATTACTTCTGGTAATGTTTGGCGATTATCACGGATATCCTTAACACTCTAAAGAAATGTATTGTAACAGTTAAATATTCATGTTGTATGAACGCACTTACCAACAAGAGTACAATTTGGCATGCCATGGCTCCATGACCCGTTTGATAAACACGTGCTTCGTTTTTTCCTTTTTCTCCATCCAACGAATAGCCCTGGTCACAGGGTATAGCCGGCCTTGTGTCCATATGTAGTGCCGTTGTCCGGTGTAGACATTTCCGTTAGAGGGTGAAACTGGTTCTGCGCATGCTGCAATGATATGTGATTACAATATAGGAGGATATGTCCCAATGCGTTATGACAGAGGGTCTCATATATGCCTAGAATGTTATGAAAGTGATTGCGAACGAATAGTTAAATTGTAGAGTAGCATCGTATTTCTGAACCCAGCTATAAGTAAATCTCGCCTGGAAAAGATGTGGATTGTTAATTTTTTTTTATAATACTGACAAATAATTAGCAAGTTACAATGCTAGTTAGTACCTTAGTATTATACACATGTCTTTCAACTGATGATTACTAATTTTATTTCCTTTCAATTAATTACATTAGAGTCTATAATTGAAACTTCATTCTAAATGTGTTATAGTATGATAATTTTCATAACATAAACCTAAAGAAATGTCCACATGTTTATCTTACAGGTTTATGTACATGTATAGCGAAACTGCCAACGTATGCACAACCGAATTATCTACCATGTACGTAGACAACATAGTGTATCTATCCGATACATCATCTGAGACACATTCTCTTCAAAACTGTGATCGCAATACTCGTTCTGTCATGAACATACAGGAATCAGTGCAATACAATCTCAGTTGCAATATAAATGCTTTTGGCAGTCGTCTTCCCGTGTAGAATGTCTCCCAGTGCGTTCTCTAGCCTTGATGCTGATATTTCCCTGATTGTCTGTGGTCCTTGGCATTGCGTGTTGTTTAGACAAGTGTACACTGTAAGCTTATTTGTCGTACAATTTGAGCATTTACTTTACATTAAGCCGATTCTGTGAGGCGGTATTTGTGCAGTCGACTATGCAGTTATTTAACAGTGAACAGGTGCAATAAATCAGCAAGTGCAGTGTATATGTTTCTGCATGTTGCATTTTGTGTTTGTCACGGATCTCCTGATTACTTCTGGTAATGTTTGGCGATTATCACGGATATCCTTAACACTCTAAAGAAATGTATTGTAACAGTTAAATATTCATGTTGTATGAACGCACTTACCAACAAGAGTACAATTTGGCATGCCATGGCTCCATGACCCGTTTGATAAACACGTGCTTCTGTTTTCTCCATCCAACGAATAGCCCTGGTCACAGGTATAGCCGGCCGTGTGTCCATATGTAGTGCCGTTGTCGGTGTAGACATTTCCGTTAGAGGGTGAAACTGGTTCTGCGCATGCTGCAATGATATGTGATTACAATATATGGAGGATATGTCCCAATGCGTTATGACAGAGGGTCTCATATATGCCTAGAATGTTATGAAAGTGATTGCGAACGAATAGTTAAATTGTAGAGTAGCATCGTATTTCTGAACCCAGCTATAAGTAAATCTCGCCAGGAAAAGATGTGGATTGTTAATTTTGTTTTATAATACTGACAAATAATTAGCAAGTTACAATGCTAGTTACTACCTTAGTATTATACACATGTCTTTCAACTGATGATTACTAATTTTATTTCCTTTCAATTAATTACATTAGAGTCTATAATTGAAACTTCATTCTAAATGTGTTATAGTATGATAATTTTCATAACATAAACCTAAAGAAATGTCCACATGTTTATCTTACAGGTTTATGTACATGTATAGCGAAACTGCCAACGTATGCACAACCGAATTATCTACCATGTACGTAGAACAACATAGTGTATCTATCCGATACATCATCTGAGACACATTCTCTTCAAAACTGTGATCGCTAATACTCGTTCTGTCATGAACATACAGAATCAGTGCAATACAATCTCATTTGCAATATAAATGCTATTTTGGCAGTCGTCTTCCCGTGTAGAAATGTCTCCCAGTGCGTTCTCTAGCCTTGATGCTGATATTTCCCTGATTGTCTGTGTGGTCCTTGGCATTGCGTGTTGTTTCGACAAGTGTACACTGTAAGCTTATTTGTCGTACAATTTGAGCATTTACTTTACATTAAGCCGATTCTGTGAGGCGGTATTTTGTGCAGTCGACTATGCAGTTATTTAACAGTGAACAGGTGCAATAAATCAGGCAAAGTGCAGTGTATATGTTTCTGCATGTTGCATTTTGTGTTTGTCACGGATCTCCTGATTACTTCTGGTAATGTTTGGCGATTATCACGGATATCCTTAACACTCTAAAGAAATGTATTGTAACAGTTAAATATTCATGTTGTATGAACGCACTTACCAACAAGAGTACAATTTGGCATGCCATGGCTCCATGACCCGTTTGATAAACACGTGCTTCTGTTTTCTCCATCCAACGAATAGCCCTGGTCACAGGTATAGCCCGCCGTGTGTCCATATGTAGTGCCGTTGTCGGTGTAGACATTTCCGTTAGAGGGTGAAACTGGTTCTGCGCATGCTGCAATGATATGTGATTACAATATATGGAGGATATGTCCCAATGAGTTATGACAGAGGGTCTCATATATGCCTAGAATGTTATGAAAGTGATTGCGAACGAATAGTTAAATTGTAGAGTAGCATCGTATTTCCGAACCCAACTATAAGTAAATCTAGCCTGGAAAAAATGTGGATTGTTAATTTTTTTTTTATAATACTGACAAATAATTAGCAAGTTACAATGCTAGTTAGTACCTTAATATTATACACATGTCTTTCAACTGATGATTACTAATTTTATTTCCTTTCAATTAATTACATTAGAGTCTATAATTGAAACTTCATTCTAAATGTGTTATTGTATGATAATTTTCATAACATAAACCTAAAGAAATGTCCACATGTTTATCTTACAGGTTTATGTACATGTATAGCGAAATTGCCAACGTATGCACAACCGAATTATCTACCATGTACGTAGACAACATAGTGTATCTATCCGATACATCATCTGAGACACATTCTCTTCAAAACTGTGATCGCAATACTCGTTCTGTCATGAACATACAGGAATCAGTGCAATACAATCTCAGTTGCAATATAAATGCTTTTGGCAGTCGTCTTCCCGTGTAGAATGTCTCCCAGTGCGTTCTCTAGCATTGATGCTGATATTTCCCTGATTCTCTGTGGTCCTTGGCAATGCGTGTTGTTTCGACAAGTGTACATTGTAAGCTTATTTGTCGTACAATTTGAGCATTTACTTTACATTAAGCCGTTTCCGTGTGGCGGTATTTGTGCAGTCGACTATGCAGTTATTTAACAGTGAACAGGTGCAATAAATCAGCAAGTGCAGTGTATATGTTTCTGCTTGTTGTATTTTGTGTTCGTCACGGATCTCCTTATTACTTCTGGTAATGTTTGGCGATTATCACGGATATCCTTAACACTTTAAAGAAATGTATTGTAACAGTTGTATATTCATGTTGTATGAACACACTTACCAACAAGAGTACAATTTGGCATGTCGTGGCTCCATGACCCGTTTGATAAGCACGTGATTGTGTTTTCTCCATCCAACGAATAGCCCTGGTCACAGGTATAGCCCGCAATTTGTCCATATGTAATGCCGTTGTCGGTGGAGACATTTCCGTTAGAGGGTGAAACTGGTTCTGCGCATGCTACAGTGATATGTGATTACAATATATGGAGGATATGTCCCAATGAGTTATGACTCAGGGTGTCATATATGGCTAGAATGTTATGAAAGTGATTGTGAACGAATAGTTTAATTGTAGAGTAGCGTCGTATTTCTGAACCCAACTATAAGTAAAAGCCGCGTGGAAAAGATGTGGATTGTTAAAAAGTGTTTATAATACTGACAAATAACTAGCATGTTACAATGCTAGTTAGTACTTTAGTATCATACACATGTCTTTCATCAACTGATGATTACTTATTTTATTTTATTCAAATTAATCACGTTAGAGTCTATAATTGAAACTTCATTCTAAATGTGTTATAGTATGATCATTTTCATAACACAAACCTAAAGAAATGTCCACAAGTTCATCTTATAGGTTCAGTTACATGTATAGCGAAATTGCCAACGTATGTACAACCGAATTATCTACCATATACGTCACATATTCTGATAGTATGTACTTGAAAATAACGCAGACATTCTGGGAATTTCATGAAATAAAATTGATTGATATATGTCAATTATTATGCATGAAGCCAAATACAACATAGCGTATATATCCGAGACATCATCTGAGACACAGTGTCGTTTAAACTGTGATCGCAATACTCGTACAGTCGTACTTTACTTTAAGCCGATTATGTGAGGCGGCGTTTGTGCAGTCGACTATGCAGTAATTTAACAGTGAACAGGTGCAATAAATCAGCAAGTACATAATATTACTTATTTATACTGACAGTCAAATAATTTAACGTGCAAAATCTCATATCGTAGCGACCGAGCATATTAAGTTTGAATACAGCTGAATATATAGCGTTCCTTCATTTTAAAGAATTTGTTTCCACCCGAAGAAAAAACAATCATTTGTGACGTGTTGTATTGTACTGATCGGGGATAAGTTTTTTTGTTTGTTTCAATTCAGACCGGAATATTTATATCGAGAACAAATATATTCAGCCCTGAAATTAGAATATCCTGACCTGGTGCCAGGTTCATACGACACCAAAGTCACTTGGACCCTTTCCCTAAAATAAGATTGGGAATAATAATACTCACATAAGGGATATAACATACAAAATGCCAAAAGACGTATGTGAGGAGCAAACCAGGTCTCCAGTCTGAATTCCAGTAAGGATGAACCCCGATCGTTCCCGTCGCATGCTCCCACTTGTTAAACCTCGGCCTGGTTTAAGCTATTTTGGCAACCACTGGATTTCAAGTTAACGTTAGTAAACATTACTTATTTTTGCTGACCGCCCAATATTTAACTTGCAAAGTATCATATCATACATACCGAAATTAATTATATTTGCATACACCTGACTACATAGTATTCTTAACAATATTTTTTTGTTCTCCCCACTGAAAAAATAAATTGCGACGTGTCATATAATACTCATCGGACATATTGTTGTGTCCAACCGGTTTAATAAATTCAGTCACACTAGTGGGAGATGCTAATTAAGTATCAATTTATTTTCCATTTGATGAATATCGCATTATAAAATGGGTCGGATGATGGCTATTTTTGTCAGCATTTTATTTGTTTCAATAAAATTAATCCTAAACAAATGATTACATTATTTCGCTTCCCAATGTATTAAATTGATTCTAAGAGGCGTTTGTGTAAGGGACGCTAACATAATGTTTCTTTCCAGGCAGGTCTATACTCACCGTTGTCTCTGATACAAGTGTAATTTGTATGTTGCTTTATCTTTGCTGTCCGTAGGGTGTACGTCTCGTTACTTTAATAATCAAATGTGGCAGATCAGTTGCTTTGTCAATCGGTGGTCAAATCTCATCTAGAATGTCTTAAGTGATTTTAATATACGCTCGTCCATGTATTGTAAATAACATACCAACGATGCTACAATTGGGAGCGTCGTTGCTCCATATTCCGACATCCAAACACATCGTTGTGTTTTCTCCTTCCAACCGGTAGCCCTGATAACAGGTGTAGTTTACCGCTTCACCAATTGTAAACACGTTCCCCGAGGAGACAAACCCGTTTGATGGCTGGACAGGCGCTATGCATTCTGCAACGACATACATAGAAGGTCGTCACTAACTGTAATGTTCTGGTTCAAATTCAAAATAGGAATGAGGCAATTGCATTATTAATCCAATCCAACTGCCATACTTTAAATTCATGAATATATATTATTGCACCAAACATGACCATTAAACTGCACAATAAGAGTAAGGACATATTCTGTTCGTCGGAAATCTAACTACACATGAAGTACATCAATACGTTAAAAGTTAATTTGCAAGTTCAAATTCAAAAGAGAAATAGGCAATTGATTTATTAATGCAATCCAACATCCATATGACCGCATTGTTATTTTGAGACTTCCACACAATGTACATCGGACTGTGAAACAACATACATTGGCATATTTAACGTCGCCAGAATGTTGTTCTATTGACGTCATATTTCATGTGTATAGCCAACATCAAGTGAATATATGGCACGCAAATGCATTAAATGTAATATTGTGTGACCATGCTTCGTGGCATAATATATTCAGACCAGCTATAATAAAAAAAATCCCAATTTCACTTTGCAATATTTCTCTTTTACATAACCGTCTATAATGACACCTCTATAAACCGGACACCCTGGGAGGTCCCCAGGGTGTCCGGCTCAGGGAGGTTTCACCTTAATTACGCACTTCATGAACAGTACATTACTTTGTAATATCCAATTATGAACAGACTCGACAATTAAATGTTCTACAATCTAATACCTACCATCCAGAAATATACATGTGGCAGGTCCACTGCTCCACGTTCCGTCCCACAAACACGTCGTTGTGCTATTTCCGTCCAACGTGTATCCCGGATCACAGATATAGTCCACAGATTCACCGTATATAAACACATCCCACGGGACGACAGAGCCGTTTGCTGGAGGCTCCAGTGGTTGACATTCTTAAATATGTGGATACGGGTGGCAACTGAACTGTTGGATGTCTAATGCATGGGTGATCTTACACGTATTATAATTTATTGCGATATTTATTTAAGAGTTAACTGATTGCATTATGTATAAGTATTACATGAATATTCTATAGTTTATATATCTCGTGGAATGACATTTATCCTGCTTCACTGTGTATGTTGATTGTGTCTACTTGTTCATCTCCTTTAGGTACATATCCATGTGTTGCAGCACATTGTAACTTATATGAACATTTTGATATATGCGGTTGTGACTGGAGAAATTGGGCTATTGGATTTTGCGACCAGTATATCATCCAGATCATCATGTGCATCCTCAAAGTCTGATCAGGATATGTACTGTTCGCCATTCCATCGATGAACCACCCGCATTTCTTCTAACACGCGATATATATCGTTATCAGGCTACAGGAGTGTGATATTTAACTAGGAGCTACATTGGTCACAAATGTCATAAGCCCCATTTTCTCCAGTGAAAGCCACATAAGACTAGGGGTTTATCACGATCGTCTCGGAAATGTTACGTTAAGTACCTCGAATGTACGCAGTCAGTGATGCGACTATATTTTGCATTCAACAGTTGGACAACTCTAGCCCGGCCACAAACGTAAAACAAATATACAAATTTAAAGTGCCTTACATGCGCCGTTCCATTAATACAAGTTATGTTCCTATCAAGCAATACATGTATAGATCGGTATCATGCCCCGGGAGTATTCTTTCAGATCAGGAGCTACACTTGGCACAAATCCCATAAACCTTGTTTCTCTAGTCTCGGCCACACGTTTTGCAGTACCTACCAACAAAAATACATGTCGAATATTCTGCGTCGTCGGTTCATGTACCATCGTCCAAGCATGTAGTGTTGGATTCCCCATCCAACCAAAACCCCGGTTCACATGTATAGTTTGCCGAGTCACCGACAGAAAACACTTCCCCCGGTGTCACCGTACCGTCGACTGGAGGTATCGGTGCTGGACATTCTAGAATGAATGCAGTAATCGACAGGTTTAAAGCGCAATGCTAGAAAATGCATAGGAATACCGAGGCATATTGAGGAATTATTACCGTTGCCGAGGCGAGCATGATATTATGTTAAATGGGTAATGTTTAATATTATATGTGCACGGTAATGGTCCAGATAAATGACAATATGTTTGAAATCATTACTCTGTACCACAAATAACTGTACATTATATATAGACAACGGTATCACTGTGAAGTAGCGAAACGTAGCTCGCTGGAGATTTCTTATTTTGGCTCTGAAAGCAAAGGACGGAACAGTGAAGTCCATTAGCCGATTTCACCAAAGCATACTTATCTAGCCAAGCATACTTTTAGGGAGTACTCATTGAATTTTCTCAAAATGCATTATTTCATATAGAACTAACTACTGCATATATTTGATGATTCATAGTATGCAGAATTATTAAAATGGCTGTGATAATGTAATAAATTCACTATAATATAAATTTATACATAAATTTAAATTTCTCCCTCAAAGTGTACTGAGCAAGATAGTATACATTGCAATTTTGGTGAAATAGGCTACAGTGACAACGGAAATAAAGCTACATTTGCATGACAGGTAGACAGTTTCATTTGCTAGTACATGTAGTCACGAAAACTCACAGATCTATGTAAGTCATGAGAGGCGCACATGGGTCAATAGTGGCAAGTTATCTCGCCGTTAAGAAATTGAAGCTGATCGAGCACTATCATAATATTATTGGTCAGGCGTAGGCGGTGGTAGCAATGTACATGGTTTTGTAGCCCAGGTGACATTTGTCAAATTACAGTTTTAAAGAGACACATTACTAAGGTTCCGCTAGGGACTATGGCGTAGTTTGACACGCCATTCAAACTAGTCGCCGTGATATTATATGGCCACTATTGCTAGCGAACGGAATAATCGGTACATTCATAGGTACATTAATAGACTATGCTGCACTGTACCCAGAGGCGGTACCACCAGTCACTGAGGCCGAATGATTAACCTGTCATCATTGACTGTTCTATTACTGACATCCTAAACTGACAATGTGAGAAAGAACGCAGGCTGTGTGTCTACATCTAATAGTCTAGTGTAGGTACGTAAACTATTTAGTGCACATAGTGTCAACAATAACAGTTATATTGACTCACAATATCGTTAACATCGTTAAATATTAACACGTCCCACTTGCATTGTGGCTACTTCGGCATCAATGCATATTCTATTTTGAAATAAAATACGAATTATTAAAAAGTTACATGTATATTACGCATTTCATATTTACATTTGAAAAAATAATATTTTGCAAGACTACTGATATAATTAAACTATTGTGCTCCCAGTGCCTTTTCATTAATTCCAAAAGAGAAGCTAACATAACTAAATTCGGATGATAGAACCTTCTCATTCACGTATAGTGTACGTTGTGATCAATATGTTGCACATGAATATGTGTCGTATGCTATCTACTTACATTTAGATAAAATCGCATAGACTACTGTTTGCAACGTTAAAGTGTTGTATTTGTCCCGAAAGAATTACAACGCTATTTAAATATATTTCAACAATACTGTTACAAATTGGGGCTGGTTGCCAACGGAGAAAATACTTTATATAAAGTGGTTATCTTTCGATAACGAGGCTGCACTACGATATCTGAAAAGTGGTATGGAAAAGAACGAATCAAATAACAAATATCAGATACTGCAGATGGATTAAGGATTTATGATAAAAACAACTCATTTAATACATACAAAGTAATGGCATTCCATTTGAAAGAACTAATATTTCAGACGAAATTAAACAGAGTGTTTCGACCATATTACATATAAGTACATTCAAATCTCCAACGAATTTCAGCGTACATCATGTCACACGATTCAATGGAGTAACTGCAATGGGCGATGCTTGCAGGTATGCCAAATTTAACACATTAACGTGCGTTACTACATGTACATGCTTGTCAGTAAGTCCTGTCACAATAGCACGTTGTATGGTCCAAAACTTCCCCATTTGGAGATGCAATACATACACGGAAAGGCTTATAAAACCTTGCACTGAATGTATGCTAATGACAAACGATCTGCAGCCGTGTTTGTACGGCTTCATGGCCATGTTGTCCACAATCGCATCCGAAATAACGCATTTCGATTGGCGGATACGGAACGTATCTGAACCTGGACCAATCTCGCTTTGTGATTTGGAGCATGAAAACAGTGTACATACTTAACCCTTTCACCCCAAAGTAATTGGAATGGATTTTTATATATGTTAATTTTGCAACCAATCCAGCATCACAAAATTATTTTCAGACTAGTCTATTTATGAAAAGGGGGTATTTTTTGTTCTCAAAAATATGAAAATTACTTTCAAAAATAGTAGATCCTGTTGAGACGACTCGGGAGCTGCGCTGTTTGCATAAACCGTTATAGCGGGCTTTCGGGTTCACATGGTTAGCACTTTTAATGTAAAGGCCAGACCCCTGGTAATGTTTTTATTCACTGACTATCAATATATGATGAAGTGTTTCATGTTACACCCATCGCATAGAGGAACATATTGGTGGTGTACATACCACTGCTGGTACAGTTTTGTCCTGATCCATCATCCATATAGCCAGGGGAAAACACACACATGTGAATGCCACGAAGGTATCACAGTGTGCATTCGATATAGCATCACACAACGTTGGTTCGTCAATACATATGTCACCAAGAGCTGTAAAGGAAGTAGAAATGCATTAAATTACTTTATTGTACATGCATTTCTGTTTTGGAATGTGGACGTAAATTCAGCACGTAATTTCGAATCGGGTGTATGATACCATTCTGACTCGGTTTCTATTTCAATTTATGTGGAATTTATAGCACACTTGATGGTATTTATCAGGTAACCGGCTTTCTGTTGGCCGACTATGTATTATATTGATCTAAAGCATACAATTATATCAGTCATTGACCAGATACGAATATCCGGGTTCAAGTCACGTTCCAATGCCGGACGGTGTCGCGTGTCGTTACCTACTGACGTCAGTATAAAACTAGTTTGTATTTCACCATCGACTAGCATCATATATTACCTGACAAATTCATGTATACTACCAGTCTAGTGTCTGTTTATATAAATTATATCGGGGTCTGCTCAGAAACGGTAGAAAATCCTCGAATAAGCTTGGAGTTCCTAAGCGCTTCGTAACCCTGCCTGATAAACGTGTTATCAAAGTACCATATACTGGTAATTTCAATGATGTTGTGGTATGTTCTCAAATGGTTTCTACAGTTCCGGAATGTTCTGAACAGATTATACCAGAATAGTTATGACAAGTCTGCAAAGGGCTAGATCTATCAGGAAATTGCTAGAAAGTTGCAAATTCATGTATAGCTAAATATAGAATGATACGAATATCATTCAATGACTCATACATCATTGAATTGACAGTGTTTCCATAATGTGTCATGCTAGACTGGAGTTGAACCAACATATATTAAAGTGGACTCATATATTGTGTGGATTTAATTATTAATTTTAAATTAATATTTAGTAATTAACCATTTCAACACCACATGGCTGTATATACCTATTGGTAATAGTGTAGATCCAGATGAGCCAGATGAGATTAGCACAACAAAAAGTGAATAAAGTAGCTAAGTAAAACATTAACATTTTGTGAACAATAATTCGGATTTATCGGAATTGTGACACTGGAGTTAGTATATTAAGTGTAACAGTGTGGCCTCCATCAGGTGCATGTGTTAAGTTTGGGATATATACTATTCTCATGTTGGTTTTGTATCACAACATCTGCATTTTGACTGCGATTTGTTTGTATGGGAATGATATTTAACATCTGGTAGTAGCACTGAAAATGCACGTGAATGATTGATAGCTTGATGGCAGGAGGAAGCGATAGTTTAATACTGTAACATAAACCGTATAAATAAAGACCGCTGCACCATTTGGTCCACCTGTTTATCATGCGACGCATGTCCCAAACGTGTGACATTACCAAATGTCGAAGACTGCACCATTATACTTTAATCTCAGTTGATCCTAGTATTGATACTTCATAGTCCCATCGATATTATTGAATGCTGATGACGTATTCAGATGGCGCTGATCATCAATAGGAGAAGCCTGACCAAGGGTGCAAAGGCTGGTTCAATTGGACAGCTGCACAACGTGAAGTATTACAAGGTCTAATGAACACTATTACAAGGTCGTAAGTCGAACACTATGATGGTGGCATACTTAATTAATTAACTATTTCATTAGTGAGAACCAGCGTCGGCTCTTCATATTACCATTCTGAAATAGTCAGCCGAGTTGGAGTTGGAGTGAACATCGTATATTATTGCATTTGTTCTGGCACCTACACAGGATATTATTATATGACAAAGTATTGCAGTCATTCTCATTGGCAAAAACACGGCCACGTGATTATCTACATATTGAACATCACTTTTCTCAGGTCCGTAAATCTCATGTACACCTCCTCAAAAGACAATGATTGTATAGTGTTCGGTTTATTCTACGCCATACAATGATCTTATTGTATTAGCTCTATATGTTTTTGTTTTAATAAGACGTATTGTAAACAAAGCTAAATTAACTATTTCATTCAGTTATTGAGATTTGTCTGTCTGATCACGGAAACTATGCCGGACACAGTGATATTAACTCGTAACAACATGACAAACATAGATACATGTAGTAAATAATATATATCCAGCTTTGTCCGATAAACAGGCTCCAGTTTTCTTCGAGCTCAAAATAACGACCCCATATGCATAAGGAGGTTATGAAAAATTCAGACTGGACTTTACTATGAAAATGATCACAATATTTCACCAGATTTTAGTAGCTGACGACTGATTGGTGTCACCATGAACGATTTCATCACTCTACGATATCATTTGCCTTCAAGCGTTGTGAAAAGGTTCATAAATATTGCTGAGTAATCACCAGTTCAACCGCCGTTGTTACTCACATTTTGAAGTCACTATGGAAAGTTTCATAACAATAGTCATTATAAAAATGTCCATAAACCGTACTATCCCTCTAACTATGAACATTTTGATAAAATGTACTATTGCTCTCAAAATGACGGTTTCCATAAACCATACTATCCATCTCATAGTGGAATGCATAGTACGGTTTATGCAAATGTTCAATAGTGAGAGCGATCATCGTACATTTTACGAACATGTTCATAGTTACATGTAGAGGGTACGGTTTATGGACATGTTCATTATGACTATTGTCTGTCTGAGAACGGAATGTTATGAACATGTTCATACATGTAGTGACTTCAATATGTGAGTAACAATTGCTGCGGTTGAATATTTTCATTAGTGACTTCATTATGTGAGTAACAACACATTTTAATAGTGAATTCCGTCTGAATTTTATTTCAGCAACTGTAATTGTTCAAAGAAAAAAAAATTGAGCCTTGACCCTGGGCTTAGCGGGGGGCTGGACGATCGTGGATCACAGAGCGGTAGAGGATGATTAGAGCAAAGCGTGTGTGAAATATCAATAAGATCCGTGCATGGAAACAGAAAGTATAAGACATTTACCCGACCGGTTAAGGTTTCGAAAGCATGTGACCTTCACCTTGGGCTTAGCAGGGGCAGGACGATCGTGTATTGGTATTATGCGGATACAATATGCCGCGATATCTACTTTTCAAGAAAATATAGTGGCAATCATCCCATACCCCAGGCGCCACATAACTGGTAATGGCTCATTCCCTATTGAAATAAATAATAATACGTGTCAAAATATGAATCTGACAAAAGATGCCGTCCCGGATCAGATTGTGCAGATATGTAGGATGATTTGAACCTAAACTTGTATAATGACCCTATTTCGCAACAACTCATGTCAAATCCGCACGTAAAACCAATAAACCCAGATAATAAACAATTTGGCCGGGAGTTCTATAAATGAATGCGAATGGAAATAACTAGCTACGATCCCTTATTTTCAAAGCACGCACCATTATGTACGGAGACCGAAATCGATCCTAATGCATAGCTTACCTTGTCCGTTTGCCGGTGCTGCTATAACCAACAGTGATACGAACAGGAAGGTAAACAACACACCAGTGTCGGTCATTGTGTGTATAATTTCTCTGTACGAGACACCTGGAGTAAAACAAATACAGTGGAACCTTTCCAAACCGCCCCAGGGTGTCAGATTTGGAAATGTTCCGCTGTAAATAGGACATGTTATCGCTTCATTACAGATTCTAGTGTTTTGCAATGAAGAAAAGTCATTGTAGCCAGAGATACATAGCAGCGAAACACATGTAAGTTAAACATTCATATTTGCCCGAGTGTTCGGTTTAGAGAGTTCCACTGTATGTGACTGTGACTAGAAAAATGGGACTCCATTCGCCATTCCATCAGTAAAACGCCCGCCCCGGTTGTAGCAAGCAAATTAAATCGTTATCAATCTACAGGAGTGTACTATTTAATCAAGAACTACACTATTCTCAAATCCCATAAGTCACATTTTCCCAGTTAAAACCACGTATTCATATATGCCAGCTCGCTTCAGCCTCTTTAATTGTGGTTGTGACTGGAGAAATGGGGCCTATAGGACTTGTGACCAGTGTAGCTCCTGATCAAATGGCAAACTCCCGTAGCCTGATAACTGTCTGTATTGCTTGTTAGAAGCATGACACTACAATGGTCCAGTCACAGCTGAAATTAATGTGTGATTTACAAACTCTGACAAACTTTCAGCAAAATACGTCGAGAATTGATAACGAGATGGCGGCGGCCCGCATGTCGCGCGTGTAAATATAAGTAATACGACCATAGGCTGTTGCGTTTACTGTGGTTACAATACATTTGCTCTGTTTAAAGTTTCCTTCGGACTCCAGGCACTTTAAACGGACCATATGTATTGTCATCCCAGTAAACGGAACAACCCATTGCTTTATTCCTTAAATGTGTACATTGTAGTATGTGGTCAGTGTTATTGGTAATCGCACATGCAATACTCCCATGTGTCCGATCACAGCCATATATGGTACAGGACATGTCATATTCAAGGTGTATGATCACGTGGTACTAACAACAGCAACAAGTACCAATTCTGTTATAGTATCCTTATTACGTAACGGATTCTGGTTAAATATGGCGCATCAAACGCGTGTTGTTAAGCTGCATTTGGTGGTCTCTGTATTTTCGCCCCAACTTCTGTCGTTTTTGCGAAGAATCTATTTCCGTGTCTCTGTCTCTGACACGGACATTGATTCTTCGCAAAAACGATATAAGTCTGTGCCAAACTCCTTAGACCACCAAATGCAGGTCATGAAGACGCGTTTGCTGCGCCATATTTCATCAAAATCCGTTGCATGGTAAGGAAACTATCAAATAATACTTACTTTGGAGTGGGCGACGTTGTTGTTGTTGTAACCACGTGATCATGCTCCTGGCTATTGTACCTAGGATAATGTGCAATACATTTACAGAAACTGTGATACTTTCCATAAATGACGTCGAAGGTTGACGAAATTGAAATATCAAATGCAACGTCATTTACTGAAAATATCATTTATTTTGTAAATATTTTTCTCAACAGATAACACACATGTTCTTAGGTGCAAAGTCACATGGCGGTGTCTCATATTAAATTCACCGAACAATAATGCATCAA
>CM055270.1:78741223-78774694 GCA_029237695.1 Conchocele bisecta | reverse complement strand
TTCCACTGTATTTGTTTTACTCCAGGAGTAGTATAGAGGGAGTCAAAATGATACCACCTAACGGTGGCATCATTTCTCCACCCTCTATACTACTCCACCACCCCCCGAAAATCAAAAATTGGTTAACGAGGAAATTGTCTCCCACCAACCACAAACATCCAAAATGTGTGTCATAAATACATCATGTTGTTTTCACGTCCAATTGAACAGATAAAACAATAGTCTTAAAAAGGATTTATTTTTGTCTCGTTGTCATAAATACATCATGTTGTTTTCACGTCCAATTGAACAGATAAAACAATAGTCTTAAAAAGGATTTATTTTTGTCTCGTTGTCATAAATACATCATGTTTTTACGACAGTAAATTTATGAATTTATTCTAATAAGTTTCCGATTAAAATCCGTGGCAAAATTGCACTGGTTTCAGCTATTGTTTTCAGCTATTTTCAGCTACCACAGAGAATATATACTCGATGGCCGATACGGGGATACCACCATACAGAACATACAAGAAATCCCAAGACAGGCGAAACAAACCATACTACCTATTTTTTCGACATTTCTACCGCCGAAAGATGACCGCCGAAATAATTTTTGATAATTTGTTCTAGAAATTTTCCAATTGAACATATAATTTCAGCTATATATAGTTCAGCTACTTCTCAAAAATGCAAGAAACGAAAAAGTTCGCAACCGCAAAAGACATGGGAATACGCTCTGTAGGAGAGAGGACGGACAAACACGTACTACTACAAAATATATACGACAACAATTTGGCAAGCGACATAGGCAAAGTCTGCTACACTCCAACGATAGAAGTTCCGGAGGGAACAGAAAATCTCGCACAAGGGGAGGGAATTCGTACACATTTGGAACCAGTTTCCGAAGTATTTGTAGACGACATGTATGTCTGGACACTATTGGCTGCAGACCAAGTCTCCACCACAAAAGCAGGGTCTCGATTTGTATCCGCGGCGGGCCCAGTTGCAAAAACAATTCTTTCCAACATTCGAGCCCACGCACACGTGGCCGAGCTGCCAGGTAGCATGCACGTTACGCATAGTATCTACATCTAGGTATTCTGGAGACACAACCACACTGTACAGAAGAACATGTACCACAATTTTGGAGACGGACAGCACCGTTCTAGACGTATTCGAGAGAAAACATCCAACAAAACCGGAACCAGAAGCTATAGTAGTGGCAAAACTAGACGTTGCCGATATAGAAATAGGAGATCTTTTCGAAAAACTCCCCCGCTTTCTAGAAAGCCTTCGACTAGACGGTATAGGATTGTATGCAATAGATTGTACGAGAGACTACGCGGGTACACTAGATAGAGAATGTTTGTCCAACCACCTGCAAAACACATGGGAAAAAGATTGCAGTATTCTAGACAATGTAGACAATGTAGGAGCCAACTGTATATCTATTCTAGTCCCAGATCCACCAGTCGGATCTCTTTGGAGAGGAAAATTCTACAACAAGTTTGTATGCCAGATGGAATGTGCAGGCGTCCTCGACAGTATGGGAAACAACGTGGCAAACTACTGCGATTGTCCAGATTCTAGACTAGGAGAAACATTCGCGCATCCACTAGTACAACAAAAGGGAATATGCAGGGTAGAGGTGTCTCTATACGGAGTACAGGCAGAAGATATTTCTCTAGATCTTGCAAACCAAGCGGTACAACACATACAGAAAATGGGGATCCAGAAGACGAGAAGCTTTTTTGGAAACAACCACTCGAGAAGCAGTGGAAAGCGCTAGTTTCTGCTATTACATTGCAACCTAGTTCTACTATCGAAACAGACAAAAACACTATACGCCATATATTGGGGGCATTCTGGAACACGAAGGCTATGTGGAGTATACAAAACATACCAAGACCAAGATATCCAAACATTGGAAAATACATATCTACCTCTATGGGCGTCTGCATTTGGATTTGTAGGCCTCCCTATACACGCGGTAGTATTGGACCAGGACGAAGATGGAGTAGGTACAACCCTACAAACATATAGAAAAACAGAAGGGGGAACATATCTAGCGAGAAGCAAAGCACCGTTTGCGAGACATACAAAGGAAACTCCAGAACCGTGCGAGGGTATTCGCCCACTAGTAGACACAGAGTTCGTACGTTGGCAATGGAATAGAAAGTTTTGGCATGGCGATAGAACCGGTATACCATTCCCAATAGAGAAGGTGGAGACTACCAGGGAAACCTGCCTGCTATCCACGAGAGACAGAGTTGCTCTACTGGCGGAAGAGAAATTGTTGCTGGGGGAGAACAATTGGCGTGGATCTGTGGAAAGAGAACGGGGAGCGGCAATGGAAAGAAAGCGTTTGGAGTTGGAGGAAATAGTTTGCAGACAGACAGAGGCGAGAGAGATGTTGGAGGATATTGTTGCTAGAAAAACCGCATTGGAAACCAAGATAGATATACTACGAGAGTCTCTACTAGATGCAGCACACGAGTTTTCGCAAGCACAAGAAATCTACAAAACTTCTAGACATGTGGGTAGACAAGGCCAAGCCCTTTGTACCGGCCAAGATAGAGGTGTTGGGGTTCCAAATTCTACCAGAAACGGCAAACAGGGTATTTGCTGGCACAATTCTAGCAATTCGAGCAACAACAGACGACGGAGAAGAGCATCCAGGTGTGGAAATAGGGCAGACAGCGATGCTATGTTGGGCTCCAAAAACCACTTGCAGACGCGATATCCACTCCAAAAATACTAGCAAAATATACAGAAATTTCTGGAAATACACCTCGAACAGCTTCATTCTACTTGTGTGGAGACATCCACTTTCCACTAGAGTTTCGACTAGAAGATTCGACAAAAACCATTTGGACAACACGGATACCGTAGAGCAATACTAGGAGAGATTGTAGCTCCGAAAGGATTTGCCAAGCGGTTGGATATACTAGAAGAGGAGGAAACAGCTAGAAAACAAACGTGTACAACAAGCACAATCGGTAGAATATTTTGACAAGATGGAATATCTGCGGGGAAAGAAGTGGGCACTATGCGAGAAACTAGAAACCCTGCCAGTAGACACAGAATTCCGAATATCTGGATATGGAGAGCACCTATATCGCGGGAAGGAAAGATACATATTGGAAATAGGAAAGGAATTGTACTGTTCGAACGCATTCGTGGAGGCCCAATTGTTGGCAAATCCCAAACTTCTGGAAAGACCCATTCTACTACGTACGCTACAACTAGGCACATCAAAAGCAAACCACAAGGAAATGCGGGTATCCATGCTGCCAGCTTTGTAGACCCCCAAACAAAACAACTATGCAACACAAAGAGCTACTCCATGTAGAAAGGGTCGCCAGGGCGTATGGACTCGCTAGGAGTTTTCTTTTTTTCCTCCGGTTTGGCGGACTGTTTGGTGGGGTGCGCGAACTGGGCGTCGGGATCTCCATTCTTCCAGATTCTACAAGACTCTAGGGACACGAATGGGAACAGTGGTTTGCAGACCGCGTACGCCACCACGAGAACCCGAGCCACCACTTCGCATTCTCTACGGTTTTCCAAATGTCGTGTACCTCCTGTTCGTCTTTCTTCGGACACTCGGAATCGATAGTTTTTCCAAAACGGCTGGCATCGTCGGAAATTGCGTCCAACAGCCTGCGTTCCAGTGTATCCAACCGGTTCTCCAGGCGTCTCTCCATGTCGGACAAATTTGTTTCAAATTTAGTCGATTCTCCGAACGAGCTGGCGTTTTGCAGATTTTCTAGTAGAGCCGTGGGGAAACTCGGTGGAACCAGGTGTGGTCACCCTGTGCACTACGGGGGTAGTAGTTTCTTGTTCTTCGGGCTTTGTACTACGTTCCGCATCGACGGCGTCCCATATTCTGAAGACGAGTGGTACCGATCCCATATTTTTTCTTCGTGTCGTCCGCAGACTCGACACCTCGAAGATTGCGAATATCTTCTATATCCTGCTCGGATAAATTTCGTTTTTGTGGCATTTTTTTTTTGTAGGCGCAAAAATAGACAAGCTATATATACTATATATATTTGCCCACTGTACAACAAGAAAACTAGGCAAACCCAGGCCAACTAGTAGCCGACCTAGGCCAACTAGTAGTCAACCTAGGCCAACTAGTAGACAACCTAGGCCAACCGCCAGTATGCCCGGGCAGACGGTAGAAAATACAAAACCGTGTATAGACCTTCTAGAAATATTTTTGACTACTATTTTTAAACTTGTGGTGATCGTTTTGTATTTTCTACCGTCTGCCCGGGCATACTGGCGGTTGGCCTAGGTTGTCTACTAGTTGGCCTAGGTTGACTACTAGTTGGCCTAGGTCGGCTACTAGTTGGCCTGGGTTTGCCTAGTTTTCTTGTTGTACAGTGGGCAAATATATATGTATATATAGCTTGTCTATTTTTGCGCCTACAAAAAAAAAATGCCACAAAAACGAAATTTATCCGAGCAGGATATAGAAGATATTCGCAATCTTCGAGGTGTCGAGTCTGCGGACGACACGAAGAAAAAATATGGGACGCCGTCGATGCGGAACGTAGTACAAAGCCCGAAGAACAAGAAACTACTACCCCCGTAGTGCACAGGGTGACCACACCTGGTTCCACCGAGTTTCCCACGGCTCTACTAGAAAATCTGCAAAACGCCAGCTCGTTCGGAGAATCGACTAAATTTGAAACAAATTTGTCCGACATGGAGAGACGCCTGGAGAACCGGTTGGATACACTGGAACGCAGGCTGTTGGACGCAATTTCCGACGATGCCAGCCGTTTTGGAAAAACTATCGATTCCGAGTGTCCGAAGAAAGACGAACAGGAGGTACACGACATTTGGAAAACCGTAGAGAATGCGAAGTGGTGGCTCGGGGTCTCGTGGTGGCGTACGCGGTCTGCAAACCACTGTTCCCATTCGTGTCCCTAGAGTCTTGTAGAATCTGGAAGAATGGAGATCCCGACGCCCAGTTCGCGCACCCCACCAAACAGTCCGCCAAACCGGAGGAAAAAAAGAAAACTCCTAGCGAGTCCATACGCCCTGGCGACCCTTTCTACATGGAGTAGCTCTTTGTGTTGCATAGTTGTTTTGTTTGGGGGTCTACAAAGCTGGCAGCATGGATACCCGCATTTCCTTGTGGTTTGCTTTTGATGTGCCTAGTTGTAGCGTACGTAGTAGAATGGGTCTTTCCAGAAGTTTGGGATTTGCCAACAATTGGGCCTCCACGAATGCGTTCGAACAGTACAATTCCTTTCCTATTTCCAATATGTATCTTTCCTTCCCGCGATATAGGTGCTCTCCATATCCAGATATTCGGAATTCTGTGTCTACTGGCAGGGTTTCTAGTTTCTCGCATAGTGCCCACTTCTTTCCCCGCAGATATTCCATCTTGTCAAAATATTCTACCGAATTGTCTGCTTGTGTACACGTTTGTTTTCTAGCTGTTTCCTCCTCTTCTAGTATATCCAACCGCTTGGCAAATCCTTTCGGAGCTACAATCTCTCTAGTATTGCTCTACGGTATCCGTGTTGTCCAAATGGTTTGTCGAATCCTTCTAGTCGAAACTCTAGTGGAAAGTGGATGTCTCCACACAAGTAGAATGAAGCTGTTCGAGGTGTATTTCCAGAAATTTCTGTATATTTTTGCTAGTATTTTTGGAGTGGATATCGCGTCTGCAAGTGTTTTTGGAGCCCAACATAGCATCGCTGTCTGCCCTATTTCCACACCTGGATGCTCTTCTCCGTCGTCTGTTGTTGCTCGAATTGCTAGAATTGTGCCAGCAAATACCCTGTTTGCCGTTTCTGGTAGAATTTGGAACCCCAACACCTCTATCTTGGCCGGTACAAAGGGCTTGGCCTTGTCTACCCACTGTCTAGAAGTTTTGTAGATTTCTTGTGCTTGCGAAACTCGTGTGCTGCATCTAGTAGAGACTCTCGTAGTATATCTATCTTGGTTTCCAATGCGGTTTTTCTAGCAACAATATCCTCCAACATCTCTCTCGCCTCTGTCTGTCTGCAAACTATTTCCTCCAACTCCAAACGCTTTCTTTCCATTGCCGCTCCCCGTTCTCTTTCCACAGATCCACGCCAATTGTTCTCCCCCAGCAACAATTTCTCTTCCGCCAGTAGAGCAACTCTGTCTCTCGTGGATAGCAGGCAGGTTTCCCTGGTAGTCTCCACCTTCTCTATTGGGAATGGTATACCGGTTCTATCGCCATGCCAAAACTTTCTATTCCATTGCCAACGTACGAACTCTGTGTCTACTAGTGGGCGAATACCCTCGCACGGTTCTGGAGTTTCCTTTGTATGTCTCGCAAACGTGCTTTGCTTCTCGCTAGATATGTTCCCCTTCTGTTTTTCTATATGTTTGTAGGGTTGTACCTACTCCATCTTCGTCCTGGTCCAATACTACCGCGTGTATAGGGAGGCCTACAAATCCAAATGCAGACGCCCATAGAGGTAGATATGTATTTCCAATGTTTGGATATCTTGGTCTTGGTATGTTTTGTATACTCCACATAGCCTTCGTGTTCCAGAATGCCCCCAATATATGGCGTATAGTGTTTTTGTCTGTTTCGATAGTAGAACTAGGTTGCAATGTATAGCAGAAACTAGCGCTTTCCACTGCTTCTCGAGTGGTTGTTTCCAAAAAAGCTTCTCGTCTTCTGGATCCCCCATTTTCTGTATGTGTTGTACCGCTTGGTTTGCAAGATCTAGAGAAATATCTTCTGCCTGTACTCCGTATAGAGACACCTCTACCCTGCATATTCCCTTTTGTTGTACTAGTGGATGCGCGAATGTTTCTCCTAGTCTAGAATCTGGACAATCGCAGTAGTTTGCCACGTTGTTTCCCATACTGTCGAGGACGCCTGCACATTCCATCTGGCATACAAACTTGTTGTAGAATTTTCCTCTCCAAAGAGATCCGACTGGTGGATCTGGGACTAGAATAGATATACAGTTGGCTCCTACATTGTCTACATTGTCTAGAATACTGCAATCTTTTTCCCATGTGTTTTGCAGGTGGTTGGACAAACATTCTCTATCTAGTGTACCCGCGTAGTCTCTCGTACAATCTATTGCATACAATCCTATACCGTCTAGTCGAAGGCTTTCTAGAAAGCGGGGGAGTTTTTCGAAAAGATCTCCTATTTCTATATCGGCAACGTCTAGTTTTGCCACTACTATAGCTTCTGGTTCCGGTTTTGTTGGATGTTTTTCTCTCGAATACGTCTAGAACGGTGCTGTCCGTCTCCAAAATTGTGGTACATGTTCTTCTGTACAGTGTGGTTGTGTCTCCAGAATACCTAGATGTAGATACTATGCGTACGTGCATGCTACCTGGCAGCTCGGCCACGTGTGCGTGGGCTCGAATGTTGGAAAGAATTGTTTTTGCAACTGGGCCCACCCGCCGCGGATACAAATCGAGACCCTGCTTTTGTGGTGGAGACTTGGTCTGCAGCCAATAGTGTCCAGACATACATGTCGTCTACAATACTTCGGAAACTGGTTCCAAATGTGTACGAATTCCTCCCCTTGTGCGAGATTTTCTGTTCCCTCCGGAACTTCTATCGTTGGAGTGTAGCAGACTTTGCCTATGTCGCTTGCCAAATTGTTGTCGTATATATTTTGTAGTAGTACGTGTTTGTCCGTCCTCTCTCCTACAGAGCGTATTCCCATGTCTTTTGCGGTTGCGAACTTTTTCGTTTCTTGCATTTTTGAGAAGTAGCTGAACTATATATAGCTGAAATTATATGTTCAATTGGAAAATTTCCTAGAACAAATTATCAAAAATTATTTCGGCGGTCATCTTTCGGCGGTAGAAATGTCGAAAAAATAGGTAGTATGGTTTGTTTCGCCTGTCTTGGGATTTCTTGTATGTTCTGTATGGTGGTATCCCCGTATCGGCCATCGAGTATATATTCTCTGTGGTAGCTGAAAATAGCTGAAAACAATAGCTGAAACCAGTGCAATTTTGCCACGGATTTTAAGACTATAGTTTTATATGTTCAATTGGACGTGAAAACAACATGATGTATTTATGACACACATTTTGGATGTTTGTGGTTGGTGGGAGACAATTTCCTCGTTAACCAATTTTTGATTTTTCGGGGGGTGGTGGAGTAGTATAGAGGGTGGAGAAATGATGCCACCGTTAGGTGGTATCATTTTGACTCCCTCTATACTACTCCAGGTGTCTCGTACAGAGAAATTATACACACAATGACCGACACTGGTGTGTTGTTTACCTTCCTGTTCGTATCACTGTTGGTTATAGCAGCACCCGCAAACGGACAAGGTAAGCTATGCATTTGGCTCGATTTCGGTCTCCGTACATAATGGTGCGTGCTTTGAAAATAAGGGATCGTAGCTAGTTATTTCCATTCGCATTCATTTATAGAACTCCCGGCCAAATTGTTTATTATCTGGGTTTATGGGTTTTACGTGCGGATTTGACATGAGTTGTTGCGAAATAGGGTCATTATACAAGTTTAGGTTCAAATCATCCTACATATCTGCACAATCTGATCCGGGACGGCATCTTTTGTCAGATTCATATTTTGACACGTATTATTATTTATTTACAATGGAATGAGCCATTACCCGTTATGTGGCGCCTGGGGTATGGGATGATTGCCACTATATTTTCTTGAAAATTAGATATCGCGGCATATTGTATCCGCATGATACCAATACACGATCGTCCTGCCCCTGCTAAGCCCAGGGTGAAGGTCACATGCTTTCGAAACCTAACCGGTCGGGTGGGTAAATGTCTTATACTTTCTGTTTCATGCACGGATCTGATTGATATTTCACACACGCTTTGCTCTAATCATCCTCTACCGCTCTGTGATCCACGATCGTCCAGCCCCCGCTAAGCCCAGGGTCAAGGCTCAATTTTTCTTTGAACAATTACAGTTGCTGAAAATAAAATAAAATTCAGACGGAATTCACTATTAAAATGTGTTGTTACTCACATAATGAAGTCACTATGAAAATATTCAACCGCAGCAATTGTTACTCACATATTGAAGTCACTACATGTATGAACATGTTCATAACATTCCGTTCTCAGACAGACAATAGTCATAATGAACATGTCCATAAACCGTACCCTCTACATGTAACTATGAACATGTTCGTAAAATGTACGATGATCGCTCTCACTATTGAACATTTGCATAAACCGTACTATGCATTTCACTATGAGATGGATAGTATGGATTATGGAAACAGTCATTTTGAGAGCAATAGTACATTTTATCAAAATGTTCATAGTTAGAGGGATAGTACGGTTTATGGACATTTTTATAATGACTATTGTTATGAAACTTTCCATAGTGACTTCAAAATGTGAGTAACAACGGCGGTTGAACTGGTGATTACTCAGCAATATTTATGAACCTTTTCACATGCTTGAAGGCAAATGATATCGTAGAGTGATGAAATCGTTCATGGTGACACCAATCAGTCGTCAGCTACTAAAATCTGGTGAAATATTGTGATCATTTTCATAGTAAAGTCCGGTCTGAATTTTTCATAACCTCCTTATGCATATGGGGTCGTTATTTTGAGCTCGAAGAAAACTGGAGCCTGTTTATCGGACAAAGCTGGATATATATTATTTACTACATGTATCTATGTTTGTCATGTTGTTACGAATTAATATCACTGTGTCCGGCATAGTTTCCGTGAACAGACAGACAAATCTCAATAACTGAATGAAATAGTTAATTTAGCTTTGTTTACAATACGTCTTATTAAAACAAAAACATATAAAGCTAATACAATAAGATCATTGTATGGCGTAGAATAAACCGAACACTATACAATCATTGTCTTTTGAGGATGAGATTTACGGACCTGAGAAAAGTGATGTTCACTGAACATCACACCTTTCGAAGGTCCGTAACTCTCATGTACACCGACACAAACGACTATACATGTACTGGTTTTATTATATGACCCTTACCACGAATATTCACGAATATTGTTTACATGAATAAACACATTTCGGACCGGTATCGCGGTCCGAAAGTGCTTAATCGTGTAAACAAACCGTTCATAGGTCTACATTCAATATGTAGATAATCACGTGGCCGTGTTTCGGCCAATGAGAATGACTGCAATACTTAGTCATATAATAGTATCCAGTGTAGGTGCCAGAACAAATGCAATAATATACGATGTTCACTCCAACTCTAAACTCGGCTGACTATTCAGAATGGTAATATGAAGAGCCGACGCTGATTCTCACTAATGAAATAGTTAATTAATTAAGTATGCCACCATCATAGTGTTCGACTTACGATCTTGTAATAGTGTTCATTAGACCTTGTAATACTTCACGTTGTGCAGCTGTCCAATTGAACCAGCCTTTGCACCCTTGGTCAGGCTTCTCCTATTGATGATCAGCGCCATCTGAATACGTCATCAGCATTCAATAATATCGATGGGACTATGAAGTATCAATACAAGGATCAACTGAGATTAAAGTATAATGGTGCAGTCTTCGACATTTGGTAATGTCACAAGTTTGGGACATGCGTCGCATGATAAACAGGTGGACCAAATGGTGCAGCGGTCTTTATTTATACGGTTTATGTTACAGTATTAAACTATCGCTTCCTCCTGCCATCAAGCTATCAATCATTCACGTGCATTTTCATTCAGTGCTACTACCAGATGTTAAATATCATTCCCATACAAACAAATCGCAGTCAAAATGCAGATGTTGTGATACAAAACCAACATGAGAATAGTATATATCCCAAACTTAACACATGCACCTGATGGAGGCTACACTGTTACACTTAATATGCTAACTCAAGTGTCACAATTCCGATAGATCCGAATTATTGTTCACAAAATGTTAATGTTTTACTTAGCTACTTTATTCACTTTTTGTTCTGCTAATCTCATCTGGCTCATCTGGATCTACACTATTACCAATAGGTATATACAGCCATGTGGTGTTGAAATTACTAAATATTAATTTAAAATTAATAATTAAATCCACACAATATATGAGTCCACTTTAATATATGTTGGTTCAACTCCAGTCTAGCATGAAACATTATGGAAACACTGTCAATTCAATGATGTATGAGTCATTGAATGATATTCGTATCATTCATATTTAGCTATACATGAATTTGCAACTTTCTAGCAATTTCCTGATAGATCTAGCCCTTTGCAGACTTGTCATAACTATTCTGGTATAATCTGTTCAGAACATTTCGGAACTGTAGAAACCATTTGAGAACATACCACAACATCATTGAAATTACCAGTATATGGTACTTTGATAACACGTTTATCAGGCAGGGTTACGAAGCGCTTAGGAACTCCAAGCTTATTCGAGGATTTTCTACCGTTTCTGAGCAGACCCGATATAATTTATATAAACAGACACTAGACTGGTAGTATACATGAATTTGTCAGGTAATATATGATGCTAGTCGATGGTGAAATACAAACTAGTTTTATACTGACGTCAGTAGGTAACGACACGCGACACCGTCCGGCATTGGAACGTGACTTGAACCCGGATATTCGTATCTGGTCAATAACTGATATAATTATATGCTATAGATCAATATAATACATAGTCGGCCAATAGAAAGCCGGTTACCTGATAAATACCATCAAGTGTGCTATAAATTCCACATAAATTGAAATAGAAACCGAGTCAGAATGATATCATACACCCGATTCGAAATTACGTGCTGAATTTACGTCCACATTCCAAAACAGAAATGCATGTACAATAAAGTAATTCAATGCATTTCTACTTCCTTTACAGCTCTTGGTGACATATGTATTGACGAACCAACGTTGTGTGATGCTATATCGAATGCACACTGTGATACCTTCGTGGCATTCACATGTGTGTGTTCCCCTGGCTATATGGATGATGGATCAGGACAAAACTGTACCAGCAGTGGTATGTACACCACCAATATGTTCCTCTATGCGATGGGTGTAACATGAAACACTTCATCATATATTGATAGTCAGTGAATAAAAACATTACCAGGGGTCTGGGCTTTACATTAAAAGTGCTAACCATGTGAACCCGAAAGCCCGCTATAACGGTTTATGCAAACAGCGCAGCTCCCGAGTCGTCTCAACAGGATCTACTATTTTTGAAAATAATTTTCATATTTTTGAGAACAAAAAATACCCCCTTTTCATAAATAGACTAGTCTGAAAATAAGTTTGTGATGCTGGATTGGTTGCAAAATTAACATATATAAAAATCAATTCCAATTACTTTGGGTGAAAGGGTTAAGTATGTACACCGTTTTCATGCTCCAAATCAGAAAGCGAGATTGTTCCAGGTTCAGATACGTTCCGTATCCGCCAATCGAAATGCGTGATTTCGGATGCGATTGTGGACAACATGGCCATGAAGCCGTACAAACACGGCTGCAGATCGTTTGTCATTAGCATACATTCAGTGCAAGGTTTTATAAGCCTTTCCGTGTATGTATTGCATCTCCAAATGGGGAAGTTTTGGACCATACAACGTGCTATTGTGACAGGACTTACTGACAAGCATGTACTGTAGTAACGCACGTTAATGTGTTAAATTTGGCATACCTGCAAGCATCGCCCATTGCAGTTACTCCATTGAATCGTGTGACATGATGTACGCTGAAATTCGTTGGAGATTTGAATGTACTTATATGTAATATGGTCGAAAAACACTCTGTTTAATTTCGTCTGAAATATTAGTTCTTTCAAATGGAATGCCATTACTTTGTATGTATTAAATGAGTTGTTTTTATCATAAATCATTAATCCATCTGCAGTATCTGATATTTGTTATTTGATTCGTTCTTTTCAATACCACTTTTCAGATATCGTAGTGCAGCCTCGTTATCGAAAGATAACCACTTTATATAAAGTATTTTCTCCGTTTGCAACCAGCCCCAATTTGTAACAATATTGTTGAAATATATTTAAATGGCGTTGTAATTCTTTCGGGACAAATACAACACTTTAACTTTGCATTTCCGCAAACAGTAGTCTATGCGATTTTCTCTAAATGTATGTAGATAGCATACGACACATATTCATGTGCAACATATTGATCACAAACGTACACTATACGCGAATGAGAAGGTTCTATCATCCGAATTTAGTTATGTTAGCTTCTCTTTTGGAATTAATGAAAAGGCACTGGGAGCACAATAGTTTAATTATATCAGTAGTCTTGCAAAATATTATTTTTTCAAATGTAAATATGAAATAAATGCGTAATATACATGTAACTTTTTAATAATTCGTATTTTATTTCAAAATAGAATATGCATTGATGCCGAAATAGCCACAATGCAAGTGGGACGGGTTAATATTTAACGATGTTAACGATATTGTGAGTCAATATAAATGTTATTGTTGACACTATGTGCACTAAATAGTTTACGTACCTACACAAGACTAATTAGAATGTAGACACACACCCTGCGTCCTTCTTTCTCCACCTCCTCTATGCTACTTGTTTATATACATTACTTGACTATTAGCTGAAATATCACTAGTTAATATAAAACGTAACCAGTGTAGTCCATTCGTTGTAGAGAGAGAGAGAGAGACAGACAGAGAGAGAGAGAGAGAGAGAGAGAGAGAGAGAGAGAGAGAGAGAGAGAGAGAGACGATTTGCTAACCTTGTAATATGGTACTACAAACGTTTTGTGATCGATATTGTCAGTTTAGGATGTCAGTAATAGGACAGTCAATGATGACAGGTTAATCATTACTGGTGGTACCGCCTCTGGGTACAGTGTAGCATAGTCTATTAATGTATCTATGTATGTACCGATTATTCCGTTCGCTAGCAATAGTGATCCTATAATATCACGGCGACTAGTTTGAATGGCGTGTCAAACTACGCCATAGTCCCTAGCGGAACCTTAGTAATGTGTCTCTTTAAAACTGTAATTTGACAAATGTCACCTGGGCTATAAAACCATGTACATTGCTACCATCGCCTACGCCTGACCAATAATATTATGATAGTGCTCGATCAGCTTCAATTTCTTAACGGCGAGATAACCCGCCACTATTGACCCATGTGCGCCTCGCATGACTTACATAGATCTGTGAGTTTTTCGTGACTACAGTTACTAGCAAATGAAACTGTCTACCTGTCATGCAAATGTAGCTTTATTTCCGTTGTCACTGTAGCCTATTTCACCAAAATTGCAAAGTATACTATCTTGCTCAGTACACTTTGAGGGAGAAATTTAAATTTAAGTATAAATTTATATTATAGTGAATTTATTACATTATCACAGCCATTTTAATAATTCTGCATACTATGAATCATGAAATATATGCAGTAGTTAGTTCTATATGAAATAATGCATTTTGAGAAAATTCAATGAGTACTCCCTAAAAGTATGCTTGGCTAGATAAGTATGCTTTGGTGAAATCGGCTACTGGACTTCACTGTTCCGTCCTTTGCTTTCAGAGCCAAAATAAGAAATCCCCAGCGAGCTACGTTTCGCTACTTCACAGTGATACCGTTGTCTATATATAATGTACAGTTATTTATGGTACAGAGTAATGATTTCAAACATATTGTCATTTATCTGGACCATTACCGTGCACATATAATATTAAACATTACCCATCTAACATAATATCATGCTCGCCTCGGCAACGGTAATAATTCCTCAATATGCCTCGGTAGTCCTATGCATTTTCTAGCATTGCGCTTTAGACCTGTCGATTACTGCATTCATTCTAGAATGTCCAGCACCGATACCTCCAGTCGACGGTACGGTGACACCGGGGGAAGTGTTTTCTGTCGGTGACTCGGCAAACTATACATGTGAACCGGGGTTTTGGTTGGATGGGGAATCCAACACTACATGCTTGGACGATGGTACATGGACCGACGACGCAGAATATTCGACATGTATTTTTGTTGGTAGGTACTGCAAAACGTGTGGCCGAGACTAGAGAAACAAGGTTTATGGGATTTGTGCCAAGTGTAGCTCCTGATCTGAAAGAATACTCCCGGGGCATGATACCGATCTATACATGTATTGTTTGATAGGAACATAACTTGTATTAATGGAACGGCGCATGTAAGGCACTTTAAATTTGTATATTTGTTTTACGTTTGTGGCCGGGCTAGAGTTGTCCAACTGTTGAATGCAAAATATAGTCGCATCACTGACTGCGTACATTCAGGTACTTAACATTTCCGAGACGATCGTGATAACTAGTCATATGTGGCTTTCACTGGAGAAATGGGGCTTATGACATTTGTGACCAATGTAGCTCCTAGTTAAATATCACACTCCTGTAGCCTGATAACGATATATATCGCGTGTTAGAAGAAATGCGGGTGGTTCATCGATGGAATGGCGAACAGTACATATCCTGATCAGACTTTGCGGATACACATGATGATCTGGATGATATACTGGTCGCAAAATCCAATAGCCCAATTTCTCCAGTCACAACCGCATATATCAAAATGTTCATATAAGTTACAATGTGCTGCAACACATGGATATGTACCTTAAGGAGATGAACAAGTAGACACAATCAACATACACAGTGAAGCAGGATAAATGTCATTCCACGAGATATATAAACTATAGAATATTCATGTAATACTTATACATAATGCAATCAGTTAACTCTTAAATAAATATCACAATAAATTATAATACGTGTAAGATCACCCATGCATTAGACACCCAACAGTTCAGTTGCCACCCGTATCCACATATTTAAGAATGTCAACCACTGGAGCCTCCGGCAAACGGCTCTGTCGTCCCGTGGGATGCGTTTATATACGGTGAATCTGTGGACTATATCTGTGATCCGGGATACACGTTGGACGGAAATAGCACAACGACGTGTTTGCGGGACGGAACGTGGAGCAGTGGACCTGCCACATGTATATTTCTGGATGGTAGGTATTAGATTGTAGAACATTTAATTGTCGAGTCTGTTCATAATTGGATATTACAAAGTAAAGTACTGTTCATGGAGTGCATAATTAAGGTGAAACCTCCCTGAGCCGGACACCCTGGGGACCTCCCAGGGTGTCCGGTTTATAGAGGTGTCATTATAGACGGCTATGTAAAAGAGAAATATTGCAAAGTGTCATTGGGATTTTTTTTATTATAGCTGGTCTGAATATATTATGCCACGAAGCATGGTCACACAATATTACATTTAATGCATTTGCCTGCCATATATTCACTTGATATTGGCTATACACATGAAATATGAGGTCAATAGAACAACATTCTGGCGACGTTAAATATGCCAATGTATGTTGTTTCACAGTCCGATGTACATTGTGTGGAAGTCTCAAAATAACAATACGGTCATATGGATGTTGGATTGCATTAATAAATCAATTGCCTATTTCTCTTTTGAATTTGAACTTGCAAATTCACTTTTAACGTATTGATGTACTTCATGTGTAGTTAGATTTCCGACGAACAGAATATGTCCTTACTCTTATTGTGCAGTTTAATGGTCATGTTTGGTACAATAATATATATTCATGAATTTAAAGTATGGCAGTTGGATTGGATTAATAATGCAATTGCCTCATTCCTATTTTGAGTTTGAACCAGAACATTACAGTTAGTGACGACCTTCTATGTATGTCGTTGCAGAATGCACAGCGCCTGTCCAGCCATCAAACGGGTTTGTCTCCCCGGGGAACGTGTTTATTATTGGTGAAGCGGTAAACTACACCTGTTACCAGGGCTACCGGTTGGAAGGAGAAAACACAACGATGTGTTTGGATGTCGGAATATGGAGCAACGACGCACCCAATTGTACCATCGTTGGTATGTTATTTACAATACATGGACGAGCGTATATTAAAATCACTTAAGACACGCTAGATGAGATTTGACCACCGATTGACAAAGCAACTGATCTGCCACATTTAATTATTAAAGTAACGAGACGTACACCCTACGGACAGCAAAGATAAAGCAACATACAAATTACACTTGTATCAGAGACAACGGTGAGTATAGACCTGCATGGAAAGAAACATGTTAGCGTTCCTTACACAAACGCCTCTTAGAATCTATTTAATACATCGGGAAGCGAAATAATGTAATCCTTTGTTTACGATTAATTTTATTGAAACAAATAAAATGCTGACAAAAATAGCCATCATCCGACCCATTTTATAATACGATATTCATCAAATGGAAAATAAATTGATACTTAATTAGCATCTCCCACTAGTGTGACTGAATTTATTAAACCGGTTGGAAACAACAATATGTCCGATGAGTATTATATGACACGTCGCAATTTATTTTTTCAGTGGGGAGAACAAAAAAATATTGTTAAGAATACTATGTAGTCATGTTTAACAAGTGGGAGCATGCGACGGGAACGATCGGTGTTCATCCTTACTGGAATTCAGACTGGAGACCTGGTTTGCTCCTCACATACGTCTTTTGGCATTTTGTATGTTACATGTATATCCCTTATGTGAGTATTATTATTCCCAATCTTATTTTAGGGAAAGGGTCCAAGTGACGTTGGTGTCGTATGAACCTGGCACCAGGTCAGGATATTCTAATTTCAGGGCTGAATATATTTGTTTCAAACAAAAAAACTTATCCCCGATCAGTACAATACAACACGTCACAAATGATTGTTTTTTCTTCGGGTGGAAACATTCTTTAAAATGAAGGAACGCTATATATTCAGCTGTATTCAAACTTAATTATGCTCGGTAGCTACGATATGACATTTTGCAAGATATTTGCTGTCAGTATAAATAAGTAATATTATGTACTTGCTGATTTATTGCACCTGTTCACTGTTAAATTACTGCATAGTCGACTGCACAAACGCCGCCTCACATAATCGGCTTAAAGTAAAGTACGAATGTACGAGTATTGCGATCACAGTTTAAAAGACACTGTGTCTCAGATGATGTCTCGGATATATACGCTATGTTGTATTTGGCTTCATGCATAATAATTGACATATATCAATCAATTTTATTTCATGAAATTCCCAGAATGTCTGCGTTATTTTCAAGTACATACTGTCAGAATATGTGACGTATATGGTAGATAATTCGGTTGTACATACGTTGGCAATTTCGCTATACATGTAACTGAACCTATAAGATGAACTTGTGGACATTTCTTTAGGTTTGTGTTATGAAAATGATCATACTATAACACATTTAGAATGAAGTTTCAATTATAGACTCTAACGTGATTAATTTGAATAAAATAAAATAAGTAATCATCAGTAGAAAGACATGTGTATAATACTAAAGTACTAACTAGCATTGTAACATGCTAGTTATTTGTCAGTATTATAAACACTTCTTAACAATCCACATCTTTTCCAGGCGGCTTTTACTTATAGTTGGGTTCAGAAATACGACGCTACTCTACAATTAAACTATTCGTTCACAATCACTTTCATAACATTCTAGCCATATATGACACCCTGTGTCATAACTCATTGGGACATATCCTCCATATATTGTAATCACATATCATTGCAGCATGCGCAGAACCAGTTTCACCCTCTAACGGAAATGTCTCCACCGACAACGGCACTACATATGGACAAATTGCGGGCTATAATTGTGACCAGGGTTATTCGTTGGATGGAGAAAACACAATCACGTGTTTATCAACGGGTCATGGAGCCACGACATGCCAAATTGTACTCTTGTTGGTAAGTGTGTTCATACAACATGAATATACAACTGTTACAATACATTTCTTTAAAGTGTTAAGGATATCCGTGATAATCGCCAAACATTACCAGAAGTAATAAGGTGTTCCGTAACAAACGCAAAATACAACTAGCATAAACATATACACTACACTTGCTGATGTATTGCACCTGTTCACTGTTAAATGACTGCATAGTCGACTGCATAAATACCGCCTCACATAATCGGCTTAATGTAAAGTAAATGCTCAAATGGTACGACAAATAAGCTTACAGTGTACACTTGTCGAAACAACACGCATTGCCAAGGACCACAGAGAATCAGGGAAATATCAGCATCAACGATAGAGAACGCACTGGGAGACATTCTACACGGGAAGACGACTGCCGAAAGCATTTATATTGCAACTGATATTGTATTGCACTGATTCCTGTATGTTCATGAGAGACCGAGTAATGCGATCACAGTTTTGAAGAGAATGTGTCTCAAATGATGTATCGGATACATACACTATGTTTTCTACGTACATGGTAGATAATTCGGTTGTGCATACGTTGGCAGTTTCGCTATGCATGTACATGAACCTGTAAGATAAACATGTGGACATTTCTTTAGGTTTACGTTATGAAAATTATCATACTATAACACATTTAGAATGAACTTTCAATTATAGACTCTAATGTAATTAATTGAAAGGAAATGAAATTAGTAATCATCATTGAAAGACATGTGTATAATACTAAGGTACTAACTAGCATTGTAACTTGCTAATTATTTGTCAGTATTATAAAAAAAAATTAACAATCCACATTTTTTCCACAGGCGCGATTTACTTATAGTTGGGTTCAGAAATACGATGCTACTCTACAATTTAACTATTCGTTCGCAATCACTTTCATAACATTCTAGGCATATATGAGACCCTCTGTCATAACTCATTGGGACATATCCTCCATATATTGTAATCACATATCATTGCAGCATGCGCAGAACCAGTTTCACCCTCTAACGGAAATGTCTACACCGACAACGGCATTACATATGGACACACGGCGGGCTATTCCTGTGACCAGGGCTATTCGTTGGATGGAGAAAACAGAAGCACGTGTTTATCAAACGGGTCATGGAGCCATGGCATGCCAAATTGTACTCTTGTTGGTAAGTGCGTTCATACAACATGAATATTTAACTGTTACAATACATTTCTTTAGAGTGTTAAGGATATCCGTGATAATCGCCAAACATTACCAGAAGTAATCAGGAGATCCGTGACAAACACAAAATACAACAAGCAGAAACATATACACTGCACTTGCTGATTTATTGCACCTGTTCACTGTTAAATAACTGCATAGTCGACTGCACAAATACCGCCTCACAGAATCGGCTTAATGTAAAGTAAATGCTCAAATTGTACGACAAATAAGCTTACAGTGTACACTTGTCGAAACAACACGCATTGCCAAGGACCACAGAGAATCAGGGAAATATCAGCATCAAGGCTAGAGAACGCACTGGGAGACATTCTACACGGGAAGACGACTGCCAAAAGCATTTATATTGCAACTGAGATTGTATTGCACTGATTCCTGTATGTTCATGACAGAACGAGTATTGCGATCAAAGTTTTGAAGAGAATGTGTCTCAGATGATGTACCGGATAGATACACTATGTTGTCTACGTACATGGTAGATAATTCGGTTGTGCATACGTTGGCAGTTTCGCTATACATGTACATAAACCTGTAAGATAAACATGTGGACATTTCTTTAGGTTTATGTTATGAAAATTATCATACTATAACACATTTAGAATGAAGTTTCAATTATAGACTATAATGTAATTAATTGAAAGGAAATAAAATTAGTAATCATCAGTTGAAAGACATGTGTATAATACTAAGGTACTAACTAGCATTGTAACTTGCTAATTATTTGTCAGTATTTTAAAAAAAAATTAACAATCCACATTTTTTCCAGGCGAGATTTACTTATAGTTGGGTTCAGAAATACGATGCTACTCTACAATTGAACTATTCGTTCGCAATAACTTTCATAACATTCTAGGCATATATGAGACCCTCTGTCATAACTCATTGGGACATATCCTCCATATATTGTAATCACATATCATTGCAGCATGCGCAGAACCAGTTTCACCCTCTAACGGAAATGTCTACACCGACAACGGCACTACATATGGACACACGGCGGGCTATACCTGTGACCAGGGCTATTCGTTGGATGGAGAAAACAGAAGCACGTGTTTATCAAACGGGTCATGGAGCCATGGCATGCCAAATTGTACTCTTGTTGGTAAGTGCGTTCATACAACATGAATATTTAACTGTTACAATACATTTCTTTAGAGTGTTAAGGATATCCGTGATAATCGCCAAACATTACCAGAAGTAATCAGGAGATCCGTGACAAGCACAAAATACAACAAGCAGTAACATATACACTGCACTTACTGATTTATTGCACCCGTTCACTGTTAAATAACTGCATAGTCGACTGCACAAATACCGCCTCACAGAATCGGCTTAATGTAAAGTAAATGCTCAAATTGTACGACAAATAAGCTTACAGTGTACACTTGTCGAAACAACACGCATTGCCAAGGACCACAGAGAATCAGGGAAATATCAGCATCAAGGCTAGAGAACGCACTGGGAAACATTCTACACGGGAAGACGACTGCCAAAAGCATAAATATTGCAACTGAGATTGTATTGCACTGATTCCTGTATGTTCATGACAGAACGAGTATTGCGATCACAGTTTTGAATAGAATGTGTCTCAGATGATGTATCGGATAGATACACTATGTTGTCTACGTACATGGTAGATAATTCGGTTGTGCATACGTTGGCAGTTTCGCTATACATGTACATAAACCTGTAAGATAAACATGTGGACATTTCTTTAGGTTTATGTTATGAAAATTATCATACTATAACACATTTAGACATTTTGAAAAATACTTACGGGAAATAGTTATTATTATTGCATAAATTGGACTTTCACAGTGTAATACATGTAACACTGTGCATTAAACACCATAAGACAATATAGTGTAATAAATATGCAAATTAAGTCGCTACAGAAAACAAGCTGCTGTCTGTTTCACGAAACCTGCCCAAATTTTACGGCCATATAAACAATGTAAAAACATTTGCTTTTTTTGGGATAATATTAAATTTTATCAAAATTTAAGAATGAGCCTTCTTTTTATTTCGTGAAATTTTGTCAAATATTGATTTTATTACGAAAAAATTATTTCTCTATGGGAATTTAACATGGGGAAAAGGAGGTGGAATAGCTGAGGGAGCAGTCAAAAAAACGAAACATTTTGGAAATTGCTTCCAAAACCGGGCGAGATAGCTTGAAAATTATTTAACTAAGAAAACAAAAGTTAAATTTTCAAAATCGGTCCACTATTTCTGAAATTAGAAAAAAATCCCCATGTTAAATCCCCATAGATATCTTCACTCTGTAATACAATCAATATTGGACCAACTTTCATGAAATAAAAAGATTCTCCTTTAATTTAATATTATCGAAAAATATTGTTTTTGCAATGTTATATAGCCGTAACATTTGGGCAGCTTTCGTGAAACAGACAGTATGTAGTAATTACAGTTTCAATGTAGGGTGCTGTGCTTATGTACTAAATATTATCTATGTCTGATGTTTATTTATTTTCTTTAAATAATTCTCATCAAATACATGTTTTGACAGAATTTTAGAATCATTTCCAATGAAAATGATTCTAAAGTGCTGTCAAAACATGTTTTTATCGAGAAAGAAGGCAAAAGCAACAGCAGACAAGAATTTTCTTGCTCCGCAGTCTAATGGTTAGATATAGAGGAAATCATCCATTTGGGATATAAAATAGCGACTGTTACAGAGAGGGTGTTGTAGAGAGGCGGCCGTTCGAGGAGGTTCGACTGTATAATAATATTTATATCATCACGTATGTAATATCCTCTACTTGTATTTATTATGTGGAAGCAACATACAGCAAGCAGTTTGATTGGTCGAGGTTGAGCACAGCTGTGCTCAGCCTCGACAAATCAAACTTCTTGTTGTATACAGAGGTGGCGCTGCATATGCAGCATATGTTCAATACATGTAAATCAATCAATTGAAATTTCCAGACGATCCTAAATTTGCACTTACGAACATTTTAGTCGTACGAATTTTAGTGAAACGGCCCCCTGTAAATGAAACAGTTTCTAAAAACAAAGTGTGCCCTAATTGTATACTAGTTATTGTGATAAACCAGTACAACAATACTGACCCTAAATATTGGAATACTATTCATTATGGGTAACCATATATTTATATGCGTTTCCCCAGTTTCAAATTTGTCCGAATATTTAGTGTTATTTTGGTACAATATTTGGCTACCCATGTTTATCCACTATGCTTGGGACTTCTACAGAATGCGGAGAAATACAGTTACCAAATGGCAAGATAATCGATCCACCAGGCTGGCTGCAAGGACAGAACGTCACTGTTGCCTGTAACGAAGGTTATGTCCTTGTGGGCCTGGGCATTGCCACGTGTCAGACAGACCACGCCTGGAACTACGAGCACGGCAGTAACACGCCATTCTGTACCGCGGGTATGTTACACTTATACATTATACATAGGTGGGCCTAAGCATGGACACGTGTCAGACAGATCACGCCTCGAACTACGAGCACGGCAGTAACACGCCATTCTGTACCGCTGGTATGTTACATTTATACATGGTGGGACTGGGCATTGTCACTTGTCAGACAGACGTCGCCTGGTACATGTACTATGAGCACGGCTTTAACACGCCATTCTGTACCGCTGGTATGCTACATTTATACATGGTGGGACTGGGCATTGTCACGTGTCAGACAGACGTCGCCTGGTACATGTACTACGAGCACGGCATTAACACGCCATTCTGTACCGCTGGTAGGTTACATTTATACATAGGTGGGCATGGGCATTGCCACGTGCCAGACAGACGGTGCCTGGAACTACGAGCACGGCAGTAACACGCCATTCCGTACGTACCCCGGGTAGGTTACATTTATACATAGGTGGGTATGGGTATTGCCACGTGTCAGACAGACGGCGCATGGATCTACTAGCACGGCAGTATCACGCCATTCCGTACGTACCCCAGGTAGGTTACATTTAATCATTGGTGGGCCTAGAGACATTGTCACGTGTCAGACAGACGGCGCCTGAACTTCGAGCACGACAGTAACGCGCCATTCTGTACCCCGTGTACGTTACATTTATACATAGGTGGGTCTGGGCATTGCCACGTGTCGGACAGACGGCGCCTAGAACTTCAAGCACGACAGTAACACGCCAATCCGTACGTACCCCGGATAGGTTACATTTATACATAGGTGTGCATGGGCATTGCCACGTGCCAGACAGACGGCGACTGGACCTACGAGCAAAGCAGTAACACGCCATTATGTACACCGGTGGGCCTTAGTATGGTCACGTGTCCTGTAGGACGGCGCATGGAACTACGAGCACGGCAGTAACATGCCATTCTATACCGCGGGTAGCATTGCCACGTGTCAGATAGACGGTGCCTGGAACTTCAAGCACGACAGTAACACGCCATTCCGTACGTACCCCGGATAGGTTACATGTATGCATAGATGGGCATAGGCATTGTCACGTGTCAGACAGACGGCGCCTGAAATTACGAGCACGGCAGTAACAGAACAGAACAGAACAGAACAAATCGTTTATATTCGCAATAGAGTTTCAGTCCACACGCAGGTGGAATAAGAAACAAACAAGGCATGTATGATAAGTACTAAGCATGGTGACGTCTATAAAGCTCATGTAGGCAGGCGATGCGCCACAACGAGATGGGGTCCACAGACTACTAAAATGAATTAACATTAATAATTGATAATCAATGAGAAATTTTCAAACAATGATCAATTTACTCAGCCTGTCATATATGAATGCGGGTTATTACTATTATTATAATAATAATAATTCGACCCAAAACACATGTCGTGCACGTGATCAGTGGTGATACAGTCCGGGCTGCACAGATGTCAGTCAGAGCTGGATCAGCACAGGCCACGAATGCACGTGAATGTTTTTTTTTCTTTTAAATGAACAAATTCCAAGCATCAGCTCCATTTAATAGAATGCATGGTATAATAATCACGGCCCCCCATGCCCTCGTGGTACACCATACCCGCCCCGAGAAACCTTTGTCACATACATGTAGGTGAACAAGTGGCAAGTGAACCAGCATGTAGATATATATTTACTATACATAGCATGTGTCTAACAAATACAGCTTACAGCTTAGAGATGCATAATAAGTAACCTTTATTTATCAAATAAGATTTATAGTTAGTGCATGACCCACAGTGTGAGCTGTGCAAAGAAAGAAATTGGAAAGCGCGAAATTCCACACTCCAAATAAATACGCAGTAGGTCTATTTCGACCAAATCGAGGTCACTAGTGTGGTTTGACATTCAATGACTCAGAGCCGACACGTGGTGTGTGTTCTTGCTGTTGATTGGTTCACAAGTCCACTATAATAGTAAAATGTAGTACACACTACCATATTATGCACATGTATTGTTCCAGGTCAGTGATAGAATTTACACATGTGTACAGATGATTCACCACAGCTGATGATTGGTCGAGCGTTTGTCCTTGGCCTCGTAATATATTATAATAGTTTATTTATTGCAGAGACCATACATACACTCATTTGCCATAGTATATAGGCCTAATATCATTTGGATGCACAACATCTAAGCTTTGTTAAACATTGTTAATGCTTTATCAATTAGCAAATGTTTTAGGCAAAAATAATTTTTCAATCACATAGGAGGGAATGAACTAAACTAATATATATCTGTTCTGTCATTACAATCTTCCTCATATTGTTGAGATGTAGCAATGGCAAAGCCATACATGTGTATATCAAAATGTAAGAAGTGGGCTTAGTCCATCTTCAGTCTGGGTGGACACCTGTCTATGATCAATAAATGATGGGTGTATCCGAGGGCAAGTACAGTACTCAACCCATAAAGGCAAGAACGGGGGTGGCCGTCAGAGACATTAGATACATGTACTGTACCAACATTAGTGCACAGCATTAATTTAGAAGCACAATGTTATCTAGAGTCCATCTCAATGGACCATCAATGAGTCTATGATAGCAACCACAGTACCGGCCCCCAAGAAGGGCATGCACCGAGGCCACCATGACAGACACCAACTGGGCCTATTTTAAGCCATCATGAGCAATAATAAACATTAGTGTCCATTTACAGTGAATCATAAATGCATGAAGGCAGATTCAATACCTACCCCCAGGGGGTAAACAATGAAGCTGCCATCAGTTACACACAATACTTGTGCTATCCCATTCACATTTTGTTAAAATGAGGTGTTTTCAACTACAGAGCACCAAACATTTCATAATATATTTCCTATAATTGGTATAATCAGACGTACCTGAATACTGGTGTACATGTGTATATGTGGCCGTGATTTGAGAAAAGGGGCCCATGGGGTTATTGATCACTTTAGTATTGAAGTCTGCTAGCCCATGTATTCCGTACCTGCGACTTAATAATGACATATTATGGCTGCCAAAGAGGTAACGGATATTTCACTCACATAATGGCGAACAGTGTAGACCCTGATCAGACTGCACGGATGCGCAGGCTGATCTGTGTCTACGCTGGTTGCATAACCCCTGTTACCCTTTTATCCAGCAACAGCCCCACATAATAGCAATGGATGAAAATGGTGTGGAACCAGATGAGAAATCTGCACCAACTGCATTCACATTTTCGCTACCATTTTAAGTGCAAACCATAGGGTCATGTGCAAAATAAATCTAAAGTTTATGGTAAATTGTGGTAAATATTAGCATAATACACAACTAATACATGTTTCACTTTCACCCCGGTTACTATTAACCGACATGGCCTATTCCATGTTGTATATGAGACTGGTCCATAATGCTGCAGGTTCCAATGAGACGGCTCATTACAAGCTGGCTCATCAGAGTCTGCACCATTTGGGAATTATAGCAAAATGATTTGCGGATTTGTTTTTTTGAGGTTAGTTAAAAATTAATAATACATGCAGTAGTATATAGGGAGTCAAAATGATACCACCTAACGATGGTATCATTTCTCCACCCTATATACTACTCCACCACCCCCCGAAAAACTCCAAAATTGGTTAACGAGGAAATTGTCACCCGACAGCAAAAACGTGACAATCGGTGTCATAATACATAAGTTGAAAAGAGGTCCAATTGAACAGATAAAACTATAGTAATAAAAAGGATTTGTTTTCGTCTCGTTGTCATATTGGTGTCATAAATACCTCATGTTCATTTAACGTCCAATTGAACAGATAAAACTATACTAATAAAAAGGATTTATTTTCATCCCGTTGTCATAAATACCATTAGGTGTACGCTCCCATAGAAAGTCGGGTACTTGTAAACCCCACTACTTCAAAGAAAACGTGGGGTCGGGAAACCCGAGTTGCACAGCTGGATACTGGAATAAACCTGTGTGCATCCCCGATACCAACCAGATTTAATGTTCCTACAGCGAGATTTAATGTTCCTTTAATGTTCCTAACACCGGGTCAAATGGCCCATTAGGCGATATGATAAGATTCTGAAATTCCTAGTTAAATATGGTATAACGCAAATAAAATCTATACATAATGCTATAATCAATTCTATCATTATCAGAGATGCAAAAATGCCTTTTCTCCCGTCAAAATCGGTTGACCAACGACAAATATATTGTGAAAAAAAATTAAGATTTTACCAAAATATGTGTTCGGAAGACCTCTCCAAATCCCGCCAAAATGGTTCCAATACGGCGTAGGAATATGCGGGCCAAAATACTATCTATGATACCATTATAATATAAAATCGTATTCAATATTTATATACACCGAGGTGAATCGATATATGTATGCATTCCACTAAACAAACGAAAACTAACAAGAAGCCAAATCGCCAAACATAATCCTTATGTGCGAAAATGAAACTGGACGTGTGAGAACTATTTTGTGTCCGCGCATGGATAATGGTCAGGCGGCTTGACCACTGCATAGGACAGAATAAATATGTCTGGTTTCTGAACTAAAATGGGAAGATATAATAAATACTAATCTTTTTTTGTTATTATTCGTTAGCAGAGATATGTACTAGATATTTGCTGTATTTTTATATTTTATTCAAAATGTAGCAGTAAATATGAAGAGCACATAATTATGGCACCACGATTGCAAAACCTGCAAGTATCTATGACATACATGCATACATATGGCATATGCTGTCATGACGGAGAAATGGGGCTTATGATCTATGCTGCCAACTCCGCTACCCAAATCAGCCTGCATATCCGCGCAGTCTGATCAGGGTCTGCACGGTTCGCCATTCCGTCTATTTCAATTGATTTCATACATAATAGCATCCGCGATATTCAAAGAATAATATTTATAACAGCCTTGTGTTTTTTAGTAAATGATGACATCTTGCAATATGCTTTGAAAGTGTCATAAATATTCGTTGTCATGTACGGAAGAAAATCATAAATTATGTAAATATTTTTCATGAACTACGACAACTGTGGAAATGTATCAAATTACTTACATGGTTGGTCTCATAACGGATCACTGTGTACATAGTATACGCATATACAAATATAAGGCCAAATATGTATAATTTGCAATTGTGTGTTATTGATTAGAATATTTGCACTAATTGACACTGAGAATGATTGGGACTTTGAGATTGAAGTAAGGTTTTGCAATGAAGATATTTATTTCTGCAAGGTGTATGTAACATAACATATGCTACATGTAATTATGTATCAACAGCACATTTTAATTTGTAACTTGCTAGTGTGCTGGCCAGTTTGAACCTGCATATATATCTACACTGGTTAGAAGACTAGTGTGTTCTTGTATCATCAGCTTATAGCTGTTAGAACAAGCAATTCTCCCAGCATTCTTGTGGAAATCAGCACACACATGTTGTAGGCTACCAAGAGAGCATGGAACAATACCAGGGTTGCTAATCCATTTAGACAATGATGAATCCAGTCGGTAACAGTCTAGATCCTGATGTGGATGCTCATTCTGATCCGGACCTAAGCTGCAAAGATTACGGCCATAATAGTCGCTGGTGGTAATAAAACTCACCTGTACATATTCTCATGCACGATGGTGGAGTCTGGCGGTTACTGGAGACTCCAGCTGGGCAGTGAAAGTAGTTCTGCATGCTTTGTTATCTCATTAGCTGACCCCATAGTGCAATACAAAATCATTAACAGGAACATTAACCTGTCAGAATCAGCTTGGCATTTGGCTGTTAGTTTTCTATGGGACTGTACACATAATGCCTCATATTTATTTTTCAACACGGCATTTTCCTCCTCCACTATAGCTAATTTATTTCTACGATATTGAAAAATTATTAATAATTTGTAAAAAAAAAGCAAAAAAAAAAGCAAAAGCCTCCACTCGTGCACACACCCCCAGCGACTGGGCAGATTTCTTAGCCGGCACCCAGCCACTGGGGTGTTGGGACCTTTCTTAAGCCCACGCATCTGTTGGCTCACAGTCTCATTTTACAGGTCGCCTTTAACCCCATTGCCAATTCCTCAATTCAGAGAAACCGACGAAGTAAGGCGAGCCTTATTTTGTGATTTGGTGATTTGGTGATGTAATTGCAAGCTCTTAGGTAGAAATCTTTTAGGCCGGCACCTTTGAGCTATACAATTCCATCACCAATTCACACACACACATTTAGAGACTGCTACCATTAAACAGACGAGACGGACGTCATACCGGATCAACAACATGGTACACACGAGATGAGACCAATTGATGTAAGGCTTTCAAACGTATATATACTCATCACTTTCCTATACAACATAAAAATGGTGTGCAAATTATAATTATTTATAAACACTTAGCGAGGTTCACGAATTTCCGGGATGGTTCGTTATTTTATTAATTTGATAATTAGTTTTGTAAAAATTATTATTAATTAATTTTAAGAAAATTATAAAGTTAATTAATATAAGAAAACAAATAAAAACCACAAAGTATATCGATACGCGGTTATAGCAAATGTATGGTGGTCAGTGGGTGTCGATACGCGGTTATAGCAAATATATGGTGGTCAGTGGGTATCGCAACGGGGCCCTAAATTATTATTTTTTTATGTTCCGTATGGAGGGGCCGTCGGAACAGCTGGAATGTATGGTGGAGGAATATCCTGATGTCGCTGTAGACACGCGAATAAGCATATCACGTCCCGAGACGGGAGAGGAGATTTTTTCTCTCGTCGGCCCTCCCTTCCATAACAAGTTTTTTTATATCTTCATCCGCTAGAATTTGTGGTCGAGTCTTAGACCGGATAGTACCCTTTAACTCCTGGTATCTGGCCATCTCCTCGACGACCATTTTGAACTCGCTATCTGATATATCGTTGTCGGCTATCGCTTTTGACACGATAACGTCGATACTGTTTTTCTTAGATCTCGCGAGAACCGCTATTCGATGGTGCTTTCGACTCTTGGCCTCTAGTTTTCGGCCCACGAGTCTGGTCGTCATGCAAAACAGTCCCGCCCCCGCCGCTACAGCACTCAAGGCCGCCGCGACCGGTGCAGCGATAACTGTTGATAATAAAGACACACTCCCCACCCCACTTATAACGGATGCTGAGGCTAACGCGGTGCTCACCCCCTCTAATATATTGACCGACCGCCTATATTTCTTCGCATAACCCGTCCGCATCTCTCCCTCGTGTTGTAGAATATGTTGTATCTCGACGATCCTGGTCATCCTAAAGGATGCCGGGTCGGTCGTCCCCGAAGGTAAGTGTGGATATAGTTTCTCGTCATTCATCATAAATCAAGTTGTATTAACAGCGTAACAATAGTGGAGGAAGCCTATTGGTCGGCAATTTTTGTAACAAAGTTAATAACACTACCTGCCGAAACTTTAATTGTAGTGTCATCATCGAATATAGTAAACCCTGACCTCTGCCCCGCGTGCTTGGTGATGCCAATATTCTGTTCTACACCATTCAGGACGACATTCACTCGGACTTCGGCAGTGGCGTGTCCGCGAAAGTTGACCGAGCAGACCGCCATTCGAAAAATCGTCCCGGACACTGCCATGGTGTATCCCCCGTATCTGTTGCTCGCGTTGGCACCGAATGAATATTCGTAGGCCCCCTCGCTTAGTGAACCCCGCTCCTCGGCACAAACTGTTATGACGTGTTTGCTAGCTTGCAATGTTCTAATTTGTTCAACGCCCTAGTTAAAACTGTGTGGGACTGTGATACGCCCCTCTCCAGCCTTCTCATTGTGGCTTCATCGTATGCTGCGGCCGCGACGGGAACGTCCCGTTCTAAGTTGGAACCACCTGGACCGTATATGCTCATGATTAATATGTATATATATATTAATGTTTAATCGGTTATTTCGAGAACGACCGAAATCGGGTAATCGTTATTCAACTTTCTCGCATGATCATCAAGAATAGAAATCTTCAACTCGTGAATGTGTCCCGATTCCAAAACTTTCATCTCGGGGTGTGGGAAGTCTAAGGTCACAGTCTCCCCATAGAAACAGTCACTGGCGGGCACAGTTTTTAATAATGTGCTGGAAGCTCCGTCTAACGTGTTGTACGATGTGTTCAGCCGATCCAGGTGCACTCTGAGAGTTTTTGTGAAGGTGAAGTCCACCGGGTAATGACCGACGTGCTCACCCGGGTTAAACGAAACAGCATCGATGTCATCGGCGTATGTTTTTGAAAAACCGAGCCGCATAGCCAAATCCGGGGTGATCGATACCAGGTTGGTAGGTTCGACGGTAAAGGTCGCGAGTCCGGTGGCTTTCAAGATTGTGAGGCTTGCTCTACCAGCAAGCTCCGACGCGACAAAAGCTTGGAGGGATCTCGAACTCCAAAGGCCGGGGGACAGCTTTGCATGTACTTGGCGGGGGGCCTTCACGTAGTCGAACCCTTCGCCATTCCCCACGTTTTTCCACCCAACCGTGAAGGTGATTGATCTGAGGCCTACCCGGCGTTTTCCGCAGCAGTTGTCGATTGACTTTTGAAGTTCACAACTCCCATAATATCTTTCGATGGATACCAAAGTATTTAGCTTTAATTCTGATGCGAAGTACGCGGTCGGAGGTAAATACACGCAAAAAGACGTTGTTAACCACCTTGTACACCCAACCGTAACGGTTAGACCGAAAAGTGGCTTTGTCACCAATTTTCCTAACGTATTTGAGAAATATGTAGTTCCAAAGACTACTAGTCAAGATGTAATACTAAGCTGGGATTTTTCCCATATGAACTTCTGGCAGAACCAGCTAAATTTCGCTGTATGGTGCGCAACGGCCGGATGCGGAGTTTCGCATCAAGACCATTTGACATCCAAAAATGTCATGCTCCGAAGTGTCTACAACTTTCACGTGTATTACACAATTAGGAGGATTCTCAAAGAACTAGGTATTCCACTGCCTCAAGACGATGGCTGGGATCCCATTTCCAGCACATACGACCGTAAGGCGTTCGAAAGATTGTGTAGCGAATTTGGGGTATCAAAAGACGCCGACTGGAGACATACACCCCAACCAACAGTTTAGGGTTAGTTCACCTTAAAGGCTTAGTTAGTGGGGAGCGTCTGGATAAAGTTCCAGTATATTTCTCAGGGCTATGGAGCGCTCGAGGGGCCACCCCACCACCAGTTAGAAAAATGGCAACATGGACTAAATATAATTATAAGTTGAATAAGATGACGTTCGGTGCTGAAGTGCTTGGTGGACTTGCGTGTAATGATGGTGATTGCCATTGGCTGCCTACTAAAGTAGCCCATGTGGAATACCTAGACCTTGGTGATACTCCACAGATTCGAAATGCGTGGACCACATTTATGTTAGATGAAAGCACTGGATTTACGCAGGGTGGGGTTATTCGCCTAAACGAATCTATTCGCATATACGTATGGGCAATCCTCGCCTCACAGAAGCAAACGCGCAGCGCTATACTGGGCATGGGAACGGCCTTTGACGCACAAAAACAGTTCTTGGCACTTGTCGAGGACGCCATCTCAGCTAAGGTGGACCTCCAGAAGGCGATCCAGAATTATCAAGACGTTTTACAGACTGCCCGCACCCCGGTAGACTACGCATTTGGAATAGGTCTTTATATGGCACCGAGTAATATGATACTACGAGACGACCCGGTTGACGGTTACAATAATCAGATCGTAGTCGCAACCACCAATCAAAAAATCGGCCGCAACGGGAACGTGAACACTGGTATCATCAAACTCAATCCCAAGACGGTCGGGTTCAACAGTGGAAATTCAAATAAATTTGAAAAAGATTTCATAAAACCACAAGCACCACCCCCAATTCACAAATTGGACACCCCATCAAGTTCATTTGAACCCAGTGTTCCACCGAGTTCCGCTCCTGTTTCACCCTCTGCAATAGGACCCCCAATTCACGAATTGAGTTCCCCCCTCAACACTGTTGAACGTGATTGGGGGGAAAATAGTGTCACAACCCGCCCCACGAGGAGAGAAATTAGGGCTCGTCGTTGCCCTCGTGGCGGCCGACTATTTGCGCTTTGGATTTAGGAACTCTCGGGAGGCTAAAAAGTAGGAGACCGGCGATTGCCACGATTAGAGCCCAAACATT
>CM055270.1:78682579-78740723 GCA_029237695.1 Conchocele bisecta | reverse complement strand
GGGATCATGGGAAACCGGAAGACAGATTTGGTTGTTGTACAGGGCAACATCAATGCACAACGTTATGTTGCAGATGTGCTAAATGCACATGCCTTACCATTTATCCGTCAGCATGGTCCTGGTGTGACATTGATGCACGACAATGCCCGCCTCACGTAGCCAGGGTCACCACTCAATACTTACAGCAAAACAACGTCGACGTCATGCCATGGCCCGCGGTCTCCCCGGATCTCAATCCCATTGAGCACATGTGGGATGAGCTGGGCCGCAAAGCGCGAGCTAACCATCAGATTGACAATGTTCGCGATCTTACACGGGCGTTACAACGGGAATGGGAAGGAGGAATTTGCCCAACGCACTGGTATTGCGTTACGTCACGTCGATGCGGCGTAGGTTCATTGCATGCATTCATGCAAATGGTGGCCACACTCGGTACTAACGAGATTTACTGAATTTGCCACATTACTTATTGAAATTCCATCTCTAAACATTAAGTAACACATTTCTGAGTTTTTGTGATTTTTGATTTTGACCCCTACCGCCCTTGGCCGGTTATCACTCGAATATTTAACAAGATATCCAAATGCAATTTATTGGCTTTGATACAGAAATGAATGAACTTGTTTTTCCATTTTGATTTTTAAAAGTAACCCTTTTGGTTTTTGATGAATCTTTCCTTAAACATGGAGGGACGTTTCTAGTTTTGCTCAGTATATTTGGAATAGGTCTTTATATGGCGCCGAGCAATATGATACTACGAGACGACCCGGTTGACGGTTACAATAATCAGATCGTAATCGCCACCGCCAATCAAAAAATCGGCCACAACGGTAACGTGAACACGGATATTATCAAGCGCACCCCCAACATGATCGGGTTCAACAGTGGAACTGATTTCATAAAACACAAAATGGATACACCTCCCTCAATTCGTAAATTGGATACACAATTGAACCCAGTACCCCCAATTCGTAAATTGGATGCACCATCGAGTTCCATCAACAGACCAATCGCGATTGGAGAAACACCAATCACCAACACCAATCACAAATTGGGTGAAATTGGAAGCACAACACACGAGGAGGAGAAATTAGGGCTCGTCATCGCCCTCGTGGCGATCGGATTATTTACGCTTTGGTTGTAGGAACTCGCTGGCAGAGAATAATAGGAGACCGGCGATTGCCACGATTAAAGCCCAAGTATTATTGGCGAGCCATCCGACCGTTTTTGATAATATAGATAACAAGAATCAGAGGAGACCCCCGATCAACCCAGGCAGCGCGGCAGCCAACTTTCCTGCTAATTTAGCCAGGAGATTGGCGAGGGCTTTTAGTTGTTTTTTTATCCATTCTTTTACCCCACCGGATGGTGCTGGTGCTGGAGCTGGTGCTGGTGCAGCACCAGCATTGACAGCTACAAATAGAGACGATATAGATAGAATTAGGGTTGATATAATCATACTGAAAGCCGCGATGACGGTTATTATCGTGACGCCCTTCTCTCTGAACAGAGTGCGAATACGCGCACCGAGTGTAGTGTCCTCGTGCAGGACCCTCGAGATTGTTTCGCGGCTCCGACTTAATTGACCGGAAAGCGTCTCACGGTTAGTCGAGGCAGCCTCCAATCGAGCTTCTCTTTCGTCCCGCAACGACCGCAGGAGTTTGTTGATCCGCTCGGTAGATTCTCTATTGCCCCGTGCTTCCTTTATTTTTCTTTCTTCTAGAGCGATATGTTTGTCCAGCGCTGAGAGTTTGGAGAGGTTATTGACTAGTTCGCCCCGAGTTGTTTGCAGAACCTTATCGAGTCCCCGGAGTTCGCAAAGAGGTAACGGTGGGTCAAACTTCGTGCCGTTTATTTTGTTGACCGTGGTTTCAATCGTGTTAATAACGTCGGTGGCTACGCGAGGGATCTCGCTGAGCTCGATCGTTTCTATAGTGGCGGCCGTCTTCTCCAGCGTTTCGTCGGTAGACTGTAGGGTTTTTACCATTTTTGTAGGCAGCGGCGCCTGAATGTCGTCGAGCACTCCGAGAGCTCGACCGAGGAGTGCTCCATATCGCTTCAATGAAGAGGGGCTGAGGAACTTGTTTGGGTGGTTCTTGTACGTCAGCAACTTCCAGGTATTGCCCCATTTAACCCACAGGTCTCCTCTTTTAGTGCTGCGAAACTCCAACGTGGCCTTGATGCCGCGTTTAGACACTATACTCTCCCACCGTTTCACCAGAGTATCCGTTTCCTTGGTAGACGCCAGCTCATTCTTGGAGATCCCCTCAGGAATCTTGGCACTGCCCGCCCATGTCGGAGTTTTGGATTTGGCCTCCCACGTTTCGAAATGTGTACTCGCCTCGGGCGGGTACTCTATGAAGGACGTTTCGTCCTCATTATCAGCGTCCAAGTCCTCTCCGCGGCTAAATGGATAGGTATCATCAACATAATCATCATAATCATCATCATCGAGGTAATCGTCTCGGTCGCCCGTAGTGCGATCAAATTCGTCCATGCCAATATCGAGACCAGCCATCTTCAATAATTATTATTATATTAAAGACAAAACAATACAGGTTTAATAGTTTCAATAAAATTAATTATGTCTTCGAGTCAATACGGTCGCAAACTCAATCCATACCGCAGACTGCGTGAGCCCCTCGGGGCAAAAGGCGTGAGACAGAGTGTCGTTATTACGAACAACCCATCGACGATCGACCGGAACCAGCAGCTCTTAGTCCGCTTCCCCAACCTCGGAACTCACGACGTGATTGTTCCGGGTACTGTTCGCCTCGCTTTCACTATTTCGCTAACGTCGACGGACGCGGAGCGAACCGTCGTTCAGAACCTGGGTCGCGCCATAGTTAAGAAGACCATGATAAAGATTTCTGGTAATGAGGTGATGTCGATCGATGACAGCGACGTCTACCATTGCTACCAGGACCTGTGGAAGACGGCACAAGAGCGTGAAAACGCTGTCTATCAGGGTATTGACACCAGCAAAAATAAGAATGTAACCAAACTTAGAATCGGGGCTGCTAACAAGGCAGATAACAACGCGAGTGACAACGCGGTCGCGGGCGCTTACGGCAACCGCTTCTACATCCCGCTCGACTTTGAGTTGCTAGAGAGTCACATGCCCTACTATCAGAGTGCTTTGGCTGACCGCCTCGAATACGAACTAACGTTCAACGACTACGGCCGAGTTCTCATAGCCACCGACATGTTATCGATGTATACGATCGATAATGTTTCCCTGGAGTACGACAAGGTCACGATGCCCGAACTCGCGCGATTGATCAGAACCCAGTACGCCGGGCGCGTTGCCATACTTTACGACCGAGTTCTTCGCCATCGCAAGATGCCGAAAGACAAAAGCGACACATTGTGGAATATTAATGTTAACGTAACGTACCCGCCCGCTCGATGAAAGGTATACTGATGTTGTTCGAGGATGCTCGGTTCGCGTTCGGTGCTAGAAAAACCGACAAATTCTATAACCCCAAAATCACGAAGGTAGAGGTGACGATCGAGGGAGACCCCAATCAACTACAGCGCGGGTCTTCGCGCGCACCAGCAGTGGGATGAAGTAAGAAAGCAGTTTGCTGCCGGATCTAAGCACTCTCCGGAGGTTGCAGCAGTTGCCAAAGACCTGCATCTCTCGGCCGTCTCCCTCGCGGAGTTCCTGAATACCAAATACGCGTTATGGCTAGACATGCGAGCCAGCGACGATGACCAAATACACGGTAGCGGACGCCAAGTTGAGAACGCTAGTGAGGGTGTGACGATCCAGATAACCAAAGAGGCGGACGGAGCCGGGCCATTGAACGTGTACTTATATATAATTACAGACGCACAACTCAACATCGAAGATGGCCGATACGTATCAGCGATCTACTAAATCTAACGATTTATTAATACATAATTTTGAAAAAATTAAGAAATCTAGCAATCAATACCAATTCACGATTGGAGATGCTCACTCTGCCATAATATGTGGGCAGACAGGATGTGGAGGAAAAACGGTTTTCATCCTCGACTTGCTCGAGGAGTCATACCGCGATGCCTTTCGTCACATTGTGATCCTGTGTCCCACTGTGCGGCACAACGATACTTATCAGCGGCTCCCGTGGATATGGACCGACCCTGAGGTATACGTTATTGACCCGGGTGATAGGCTTCACGATTGGTTGCGTGGTTTATACCAAAGATTCCAGGGTGAGCCCACCCTATATGTGATTGACGATTGCTCGGCCAAGGCGGCGATGACCAAAAAGAAGGACATGCTCTCCGAGCTCGCATTTTCTGGCCGCCATGCGAGGCAAAGCGTATGGATCTCCACTCAAAAATACAACGCCGTCCTCAAGGATCTGCGCGAGCAAACGAAATGGGTCGCCCTCTTTCACTGCAAGGACCGAGACTCATTCGATGACTGTCTTCGAAGAGAATGACGTTATCCCAACGCACGAGGAGCGCCTGGAGGTTCGACAGATGCTTTCCGAAACTAAGCACGCCAAGCTTCTGCTAAAGACTGATCAACCAACTGCTTACGAAGTTATTAATTAATTTAATAATTAGCAATTACTTAACGCTCGTTAGTAATTGCCGAGTAAATGCTTAACAATTAATTTAAGAAAATTAGTAATTACTGAACAATGCTGAACAATGATGAACAAATGCTTAACAAATGTTGAACAAATGCTGAACAATGGTTAACAATGTTAACAATTTGGTGCTCCGCTGCGAGCTTTGTTGCGAGCATAATGGTGATCATAAGTATCGGGTGGTGCGCTTGGCAATATGTTAAAGTGATGAGACTTGTTAGAATAGTTAAATTAATTTTAAGAAAAATGAACTGCGACAAACTTCTCGATCAGCTAATAGAAGAAACCTCAACTCCGACTGCCAACAATAATGATCCGACAGAGCAATCGGAATCGGGGGTTGGTATTGGGTTGAGTGCAACGACTCCGAATGAAAATGAAAATGCGGCGCGACGAGAGCGGCTAGCTGCGCTGGTTGCTGGGGGACAATCGGAGCATTATCTCGGTAGGCGTCTCTCAGTTTTTCAGGTGGATAAGATGTCAGATGCGGAGATCGATAAAATGTATGCGCGATACGAATCCAAATTGGAGCGGAGATGACAAAAACTCTCGATCGGCGGCTATTCATTTGTACGCAACCGCCGTTAGTATACTTCTCCCTATACCAAACACCGCGGGGTTGATTGATGATCTAGAGACTGACCCTTTTATAGGTCACACTCTTAGAACAGCCTGCTGCTCAATTTATCACAAGTTTGGAATGTACTTAGCTCCGCTGACAACGCGTTGACCACGTAAACACTGTCAATTTGGACATATATGCCCACGAACTATAAGCCCTAATATTATAAATGATGACACAAGACACACCCGCGAGAGTGACGGAACCACACTCAACCCAATCGAAATTGGAGTTGAACCAGAGCACGTTGGATGAACCCTCAACAGCACGACATAAAAACCCGAAAAGACAGGCAGCTGGGCGGGCGGCGGCTGTCACCCGAAAAGTTAAACAAGATAAAATACTCGCCGAGCTTCAAGATGTCAAACTCAAATTGAGATTGGAGTTGCAATCGGAGACGACAAAACACCCGGTGGCAGCTGTTTCTCCCCAATCGCTATTGGATTGAAACCGATTGCTCCAACTCCAATACTGATTGGATCCCGTGGGTTGTTGTTGGTGGTCTGTCGGTTGTGGGCACCCTGTATGTGCTTTACCGTTGCAAACAACAGGGGTCATCAACGAGGTTGAAATTGAAAAAACAACCCCCGACACTGTTGGATGCGCCCCATTAAAACATTGATCGCGACCCCTTTTATATGCAATAATTATAACAATGGCTGAACAAGATGGTAAAATGTTAGTGAATGCGCTTTATCACGCCGTGGTGATATCGGGTTTCAGTATCGGGTATGCTCGACTATCAAAGATGGCCCTAGGAGGAACCGCTCCCAAATTGGACTTTACTGTGAGAGAGTAGGGCTCGCGACCTTAGATGTAGCGGCCGCAGTTTGGACCCGAGATTATCTAGTTAAAGCTGGAATTCTACCAGTTAATATATGGAAATAAATGGCTTCAATCGCAGTAATAGTAGGTGGTGCGCTTGTAAACGCATTGGCGTTCAGCGGTAGCAACTTTATATTCTCTAAAATGAAAAGCTCGAACGTGGATGAGGAGCGTAAGCGTCATGATTTAGCTGTAGAACAACTCAATAGCGCAAAGGAAGCGTGGTCGAAAAAACGAACCGCCCATCTGGACTGGGTCAATGAAGAGCTTCGCCGCGAAAATCACGCCGCGCAAACTTTTCAGAACGTTGAAGAAGCCAACCGCACATATCCGCACAAAAGTCTCGATCCAATGGATCGCGAGCCACAACTTTCAGATGTTTCTATGTACCGTCAGAGGCCCAAAAAGACCGCGAGATCGCGTTCATCGTCGTGGGAATGGGTGTGGTTGGGCTCGTCGGCTACTATATTCAATCGAGATTTTAAATTAATTAATTAAAATTAAAACATAATATATATATATAGAACGATGTTAGTTGACGAACTTTATGACGCTATGATCGATGTAGGCTACACTACGCACATCGTTTACCTGGTGCAAAGAGTATGATTCGTCTGGCCCGAGATTGTCTCGAGACGTGGCGCGAGGACGAAAAAGCGGCCACCCTTTTCGCAAAGCGGATGTTAGATTCCTCCGAGTTAGATTCCCCTCTCCTGTTCCAACCCAAACGCGATTGGGGCTGCAGCGAAATTTCCAACAAAGGTTTATTATTAACGACGCAGTTACCGGACGAACTGGCGAGGGCATGTTGGAGATTGTCCGATATATTAGAATACTTCGCATACGATGAACACGCGCAAACTTATGTAACATAAATGTACCCCACACGTCCTGAACCTCAGCAGCCTGCTGTATGTAATCGACGTGAGCCCGTTTCGGAGGTAACCAAATGCAGGATGAGACGCCGCAGTGCCGACACTTCCGGCCCGAAGGTCATCGTCGCGGGGTCAAAATTCCTGGCGTTCCGACTGACAATGTGGTCGGCGGAGTGATCGTGTCTAAAATCAGTCTGCGTCCAATTCCCGGAATGGCCCCGAATGAGAACGTCCCCGAGGCCTGTGCTGGTAGGAAATGCTTTCTGTCTCCAGTCCGCGTCTTTTGAAACGTTAAATTCGTTACACAGTCTTTCAAACGCCATACGGTCGTATGCGTTGGAAATGGGATCCCAGGCGTCGTCTTGAGGTAGTGAAATACCTAGTTCTTTGAGAATCCTCCTAATAGTATAATACGCATGAAAGTTGTAGACACTTCGGAGCATGACATTCTTGGATGTCAGATGGTCTTTATGTGAAACTTCACACCCGGCTGTTGCGCACCATACAGCGAAATTTATTTGGTTCTGCCAAAACTGCATCGGTGTTGCTTTCCACCTGTTTACGGCCTCCATTGTTGTAATCTTGGGCAGACTATATTGTTCAAAGATGTCGGGAAAGTTGGTGGTAAAGCCACTGTCCGGTCTAACCGTTACAGTTGGGTGTATAAGGGGGTTCACAACGTCTTTTTGTGTGTATTTACCTCCGACCGCGTACTTTGCATTAGAATTGAAGCTAAATGCTTTGGTATCCATTGAAAGATATTATTATGTTTGCTAATATCACTAATGTTCAAAAAGAGAGTTGTCAACTTCAAAAGTCAATCGACAACTGCTGCGGAAAACGCCGGGTCGGTCTCAGATCAATCACCTTCACGGTTGGGTGGCAGAATGTGGGGAAGAGCGAAGGGTTTTACTATGTGAAGGATGGACAAGTAGGTGTAAAGCTGCCTTACGGTGGGGAACAAGACAGCTCATAGACTTTGTCACCTCAGAGCTTGACGGTATAGTCAACCTCACAGTATCGAAGGCTACCGGACTTGCAACAATGACCATCGGCCCTGATAGTAAGGTAGTGATCTCCCCGGGATTGGGTATTCAACTCGGTTTTAGAGAGACATACTCCGCAAATAAAGGAGTGTTTACCCCGGGTGAGTACGTCGGTGATAACCCGGTGGACTTCACCTTCACGAAAAATCTCAGGGTGCACTTGGATCGGGTGAACACATAGTACAACACGGTAGACGGATCTCCCAGCACATTACTGAAAACCGTGCAAGCCAGCGACTGTATCTTTGGGGAGACGGTGACCTTAGACTTCCCACACCCCGAGATGAAAGTTTTGGAAACGGGACACATCCACGAATTTACGGTCTCTATTCTCGATGATCAAGCGAGAAAGTTGAATAACTATTACCCGATTTCGGTCGTTCTCGAAATTTCCAATTGAGTATAGGTGCCCCAATATTTAAATAAAATTACTATGAGTATATACGGACCAGGTAGTTCTTCCAATTCCAATCGGGATTGGGTGACAGATTCAAAGAATTTGGAACCGGCAGAAGGGGGATTCATCCCGACTGTCGCGTGACACGTGCATTCTTGTACATTCCGAATTTCCGTATAATTGTATATTTGTGATGTGTGGTACTGTGTTGTATGGTTGTGCGTACTATTGATTTCACATACCTGTGATTCCACATACCTGTGATTTCACACACCTGTGATTTTTACATACCTGTGATTTAGCATTTACATTTGTCATGTAAAATGTGCCTGTAATAACGGGGCTTATGTTGTATTGGTGGAAATACGTTTATGCGTGTCCTTTTTGCGGATTTAAATACACGTCCATTTTATGAGCAATGTTTTACTGATGTCACGCCATATTTGCCACAGACTATGCATGTGTGTTGTAGAGAACTCGTTGACTGCGTGTGCTGGTTTCGCTAGGGAAAATACTCCTTTTAGTATTACGGATGTCCACTATCCGTGCCAGCCGAGTTTGTCCGCGTGTCAGTTGTTCACCAGATAAGGGACCTTCTGTAGGTGAAGCCAGTATATAGCGCAGACGCAGACCATACCATGGTCTGCCCTGTTATGTATGCTACGGGTTAGTGTTTCAGCATAGCCTGGTACTGGCCAACACGGATATATCAGATCCCATACTGGTGATGCTTTGTGTCGTGATATTTCCGTAAATGACCACGATATTTGAGTTTAGTATGTGCTACACTCTCATTTGAGTGTACAGCCCGTAGGACCGATATGGATGGGTTTGGCGGGGCCAAAAAGCGACCTTCGCATTGTCGAGACCAGTCGAGTAGATTTCGGATTATGAGATCTGGGTCTATAGTGTGCAGATTTATGGTAGTGTGGGATATACCATGTTGGATGGTATTTATTCTGCGAGGGCTGTACACTAGTTTGGTTGAATTTATGGCGTGGGAACATATATTTATGCCAAATATAACACACGGGTGAAATGGCAAAAGCCATGGTTTTGTAATATTTATGTGAGATGTCGAACGAGGGGTAGGCATATTCATTATTCCGTGCGTGATTTCACTGGTGCGTATATAAGCGATGTCTCGCTATGTGTTGGTGGGACACATATTTTCTGGTAACAGAAGAATAGTACTGTATTCACCAGTGACACGGATGATTTTGGTATGTACCTACAACATTTTATTTCAGCTGTGATTTGCCGTTGTTCGATTCCCGTTTTAGTCCGTTGTGCATCCTGTCTGTCTGTCTGTGCGTATTCGTCCAGTAATTGGAGGCTCATTTCATTTTGTAGTCTCTTGAGAACGCTCCAGCGAGCCACATTGGACGTTTTGGTCCACTCGTTGAGGGCAGACCCCAGTCAGTGCAGAGTACCAGGTCGTCCGAGTGTCTGTACGTCTGTCTGGCGCAGTGTGTGTAGCAGCTCCGGGTACAGGCCTGTCTAGAGCAGTGTGTGATAGCTACATCGCGTTCAGCAGACAGTCACAGTCATAGATTAGTGAAGTGAAACGCCATACACACATATCATATCATTATACTACCACCGAGTTGAATGTCACCTGAGTGAAACTTTTCCCGGCGTCTTAGCCAACGTGATAATCGCCATTTGTATTATATCGGAACTTTACATCCGGTCTACCACTTCCGGTATTACAACCCATTGATTCACCATGGATACTTTACATCCGGTCCACCACATCCGGGTTGCTACAGTCGAGTGATACCATAGGAACTTTACATCTGGTCCACCATTTACGGAAATAATACTACCTTTGGAACTTTACTGCCGGTACCAGCTTCCGGAACATTATCATTATTGACTATCATGTGATGTAACCACATCCGACTTTGACTTTTGACATTCATACTTTGGAAATATATTGCATAGGCAATACATATGTATACTTTGATAGTGTATGGTAATACTCCTATCATGGCATATCATAGCTAAGGGATTGTAGTAAGACTACATTTATTGTTTATTGATTAATCCACTTGAAGTTGGATTATAGCCATATTGTTGACTAGACCTCATACTGCGGGTGAGGCAGACCTTGGGACCTTGATACTCAGAGGTTACCACTATCTATTGAGATACGCCAGCACTGGGGTAGCTCAGATGATTGTCATTTGTCCTCCAATGTTCGTTCTGCCATGTTATACTTGTGTTATTTCACTTTGATTAGCGATCATCAAAGTACTTGTGCATTCATACTATTGTCCACTACGGGACCATTGAGATACCACATACTGAGTTTATTCGTCTATAGCTTTTAAGTTGCGTTAAAGTATAACAGTCGATTGGCTTACAACCTTGTAATTGAATAGTATCATGCACCGTACAGTGATGTTCGCATATCAATGTATCATGTATTCCTGTGTGTTCCCCATGTAATATTGTGTACATTATAAGTGATTAAGTGACTACGTGTACTTGTCTACTCTATCCTATCCTTTACACTTCAACTGCATTGTTACCACTTTTCGTTCGTCAGATCAAGCTAGATTGGCCATAACGTCATAACAATTGAAGTATACTTGGTTCATATGATAATAGGGGAGAATATTTGTCTCGATCATTCCTGACCTTGGTAATGACCTTGACACCGACAGAGAGCGACTTTTTAACTACCGGAAAAACCAAGGCCCTGATCAATAAAACTATATCGGCGGCCACAAAAGGGATTAACAGGAGTATAGCACAGCTTAGAGTAGACGTGCTGACGGCGACTGCACAAGTTGGGGAAGAGGCCCGGGGAAAAATTGAGGGAGTCCGAACGGCTATTGCGATAGACCAGGAGGCTTATGGGGTGTTGCTCTCAGAGGGTCAAGCATCAATTATTGAACTAGGAGGAAAAATAACCAAATTTCAAAAAGAAGCCCGAACGGGTATTGAGAAAGCCCGAAAAGACCACCAGGCGGCCCTTACAGAGGCATATGGGGTGTTGCGCTCAGAGGACTCTCTCAACAGAGAAGCAGCACTTACTGACCTAGGTGAAAAAATAAACGAATTTCGAAAAGAGGCCCGGTTGGGGGTTGAGGGACTCCAAGAAGACCACCAGGCGGCCCTTATGGAGGCTTATAGGGTGTTTCGCTCAGAAGACTCTCTCAACAGAGAAGCAGCACTTACTGAACTAGATGGAAAAATAACATAATTTCGGGAAGAGGCCCGGTTGGGGGTTGAGAAAGCCCGAGAAGACCACCAGGCGGCCCTTACGGAGGCGTATAGGGTGTTGCGCTCAGAAGACTCTCTCAACAGAGAAGCAGCACTTACTGAACTAGATGGAAGAATAACCGAAGTTTCCGAAAAACTGAAACGTGTTCGTAGAGCCACGAACAAAGCACTTGAGGAGACCTCTGAAAAGATTCGTGCTGAGGCCCATACCTCTATCGGGGGGCTTGCCGGATTGGTGAAAACATTGAAAACGCAAAAACGTGTCATCACAGTTTGGGCTGAGAAGCGGGGCCCCCTGAATGAGGGGCTCTATGAATATTCGTTCGGTTCCAAAGCGACCAATACATATGGGGGATACACATGCCATCTCCAGGTACGCTTCTCCGAATGGCTGTCTGCTCGGTTAATGCTAATGGTAAACCTGTGGGCGCGGTCATTGTAAATCTTGTAGTGGATGGTGAAGAACGGGCAATTGGAATCAATAAACTCGCTGGAGATATTTCATTGGTGATTTTGTTCGCCGGTGACGATTCAATTAGACTTTCCGAAGGTAGTGTTATTAACTTTGTTGCGAAAATCGCTGACCCCGCGAGTTCTTCCACTATTGTTACATTGTTAATTGAACTTAATTTGTAAAATACTAATATATTGAAAATCATGAACGAATCAACACTGTATCCAATTCTCAATACCACTCCATCAACACTGTATCCAATTGTCAATACCAATCCATCAACACTGTATCCAATTAACGAAAGAAGTTCAGATTTTAGGTTGAATAATATCGTCGCTATGCAGGATATTTTAGTTCGAGAATGTGCAAATAGAAAAAGACACGCTAAAAAATATAAGCGCGCGGCGAACATAGCTGAAGCATCTAGTACGGTTCTGCAAGTTCATCTGTAATGAGTGGTGCGGGGACTGCTGCAACGCTATCTACAATTGTAACGGTTCCACTTGCAGGGGTTTTTAGTGGAATTACCGTTTTATCTGGAATACTTTGTATGGTAATTAGGGCGGCGGGTGGAAAACTCAAGAAAAGAAGTAGAAAACATGATAGAATATCCGTTCTCGCTAGGTCTAAGAAAAATAGCATCGACGTTATAGTGTCCAAAGCGTTGGCCGATAAGAAAATATCAAATTTAGAGTTTGAATCCGTGGTGGAAGAAATGGGGAGATATGAAGAATTAAAAAATGATATTAGAATCAAAGCGCGCGCCACCATGCCCAAAATTGAGTGTACTGATTGGGATAAATTTAGGGTAAAACTTGGAAATAAAATCGGAGGAAATGTTACTGCACCAATATAAAATTAATTATATTGGTGCAGTAAACAATTTAAATCAGTAATAAAAAAAAAATATAATAAAAAAAAAAATTCTTAAAATTATAAAATTAATGATATTGGTGCAGTAAACAATTTAAATCAGTAAACATAATAATTAAAAAAAGAAAAAGTTTTAGGTCCCGCTGAGGCTCGAACTCGCGCCGGAAAACCTAATTTTGTTGGTGGAAATAGTTGTGTTTTTTTTGTGTTTTTTTTCTTATATTAATTATAATGTAATAATAGGGGGTGTTCAGCTTTAAATTATTAAAAAAAATTACAAAATTAATTATAAAATTAACAAAATAACGAACCATCCCATGTTTTCCTTCGCCAATAGGTATTAATAAATAATTATAATTTGCAAACCATTTTTATGTTGTATAGGAAACTGATGAGTATATATACGTTTGTTGACCTTTCAACAATTGGTCTCATCTCGTGTGTGCCATGTTGTTGATCCGGTATGACGTCCGTCTCGTCTGTTTAATGGTAGCAGTCTATAAATATGTGTGAATTTGGTGATGGAATTGCATAGCTCAAAGGTGCCGGCCTAAACAATTTCTGCCTAAGAGCTTGCAATTTCGGAAACCAAATCACAAAATTAGGCTCGCCTTACTTCGCTGGTTTCTCTGAATTGAGGAATTGACAATGGGGTTAAAGGCGACCCGTGAAACTAGACTGTGAGCCAACAGATGCGTGGGCTTAAGAAAGGTCCCAACACCCCAGTGACTGGGTGCCGGCTAAGAAATTTACCCAGTCGCTGGGTGTGTGTGCACGAGTGGAGACTTTTGTTATTTTTTATTGTGCTTGTTCAATAATAATTTGTCAATATCTTTATAAGCGATATCGTAGAAATGTATATTCGTAAACGAATCGTTGGGTTTTAACAATTTTATATAATACAGTCTTCGTTTCAAATCCGATACGCATTATCCGTCTTAATGTTTGTATTTGCCTCTTGCATAGTTCGCATAATTGCCGGTATAATATTGTAAATGCAACGTTTTTATCGGAGCGTAATAAATTACGCTGATATTTCATGTATTCGATATCGCCTAGTGTTTTCAATTTATAGAATTTATATATAGGACTATAACCCCCGTATTCTTCGTAAACTTCTTCGACACAGCCATTGAAAACTTTCAATTCCCATTGTATTTTATTATCCATTTTCTCTAATAATATTGGTATTCTTTTTTCTGTTCAATATAATTGGGACTACAAGACGACTATTTTATCATTCAATACAGCTCAATAATGTTAAAAACGTTGGTGGTATCATTTTGACTCACTCTTTTCAAAATTCGATTCTCTCTCTTGGGAGAATATAATTATTTTCTCCAAAACACCTATGCCGAAATAATTCATAAATTTACTGTAGGTAGAGACTTTCCTCATTAACCAATTTTTTGATTTTTTTAAGGGGTGGTGGGGGTAGTATAGAGGGGTGGAAATGATACCACCGTAGGTGGTATCATTTTGACTCCCTCTATGCTACTTATGGAGATACTTCATACGTCAATAAACTCCAGTAGCCGATTTTATCAAAATTGCAACGTATACTTATCTAGCAACGTATATTTTGATGGAGCAATTATTTATTTCTTTCCAAAATGCATTATTTCATATAGAACTAACCACTGGATAGATTTGATAATTATTTTGTGGCCAAATGTTATCGAACTCATTGAAGCGGTTCATAAGTTATTTAAAAAGTGCAAAATTATGATCGTCTGTAAATTTCATATTAACGATGTTTTCTTGTAAACAATTATTGGATTTACATTTATTGAGCATAGGCTGCCTATGCAGCCTAAGCTCAATAAATGTAAATCCATCCATTTAATTTTCCAGACGATCCTAAATTTGCACTTTCAACATTTTAATCGTACAAAGTTTAATGAAACGGCCCCCAGCCCCTTATCCAGCAGTGTGTCAGTGCATCACGCATTTCATCTTGAGGATACGCCACTTTATTGGTGGAAATAAATATTAATTAATATAAAACGTTTACAGCTTTCATACCCGTAACTGTGTATTCTGAATGTACATGTAATAGATTAAGGAACTACGTATGTCATAAATCATGGCACATTTCCTTACATCAGATGTGATAAATCATGGCACATTTCCTTACATCAGATGTCACAAATCATGGCACATTTCCTTACCTCACATGTGATAAATCATGGTACATTTCCTTACCTCACATGTCACAAATCATGGCAAATTTCCTTACATCACATGTCACAAATCATGGTACATTTCCTTACCTCACATGTCACAAATCATGGCACATTTCCTTACATCACATGTCACAAATCATGGCACATTTCCTCACATCACATGTCACAAATCATGGCACATTTCCTCGCATCACATTTCGCAAATCATGGCACATTTCCTTACCTCACATGTGATAAATCATGGCAGATTTCCTCACATCATATTTCGCAAATCATGGCACATTTCCTTACATCAGATGTCATAAATCATGGCACATTTCCTCACATCACATTTCGCAAATCATGGCACATTTCCTTACCTCAGATGTCACAAATCATGGTACATTTCCTTACCTCAGATGTCATAAATCATGGGACATTTCCTTGCCTCACAGCTAACCTGTGTTCCTTTAACTTGCAGCCCAAGATACAACTACCACGTATGCTCCTAAAGGTAGGTGGTGTTCATTGTGGTTTATTCATTACTCTTATTTTGCACAGATATGTGGCTGTGACTGGAGACATATGGTTTATGGGATTTGTGATAAATGTAGATCCTGATCAAATAGCGCACTCATTACACCTGATAATAATACACAAGTATATTGCTTGCTAGAAGCATGACACATGTTTAATTGATGGAATAGCTAACAGTATAGATTCGGATCAGACTGTGCAGATGCACAGGTTGATCTGGATCTACACTGGTCGCAAATACCTTAAACCCCATTCCCCATCGCAGCCACATAAATAGAGCATGACTGTGTAGTCATGGAGGGGAATCAACATGGTTTTATGGGAGCCATACATGCTTAAGGGATAAAACCATGGGCTGTTGCGAAGGACTCCTTTCAAACTTTAAACAGACCAAATGTAATATTAACCACAGTAAACGCAGCAGCCCATGGTTGTATTACTTATATTTACACTGCATTTTCTGATAGATTCAAAAATGTAAATAAACTAATAAGGCATTTTCTGATATAGGTTCAAACGATGAACGTCATGTATTTGAATGACGTGAAACAAACTTTAACGAATCAACAACGTCGCACGACGTTCACGTGGGGCTAATGCAATTAGACGCAATACGTTGAATAGGCGTTTCCATTATGAATGTAAGGACAGTGTAAATATATACTGTTTGGACTGTGTCCATCTTTCCATCCATGGGTCCGGCTAAGAAGTTTGACAGAGGTTCTCCAATCTGCCACCGGGGGCAATTATACATTTTGTTGTTGGATATGTGAACAGCAAAAGCAGCTGATTTCGCCTTGGCTCCGGTATTATTTTATTATAACTTTCTTATTATTTCACCCATTGAAATAAAGCGCAAGGAGTGCAATGTGTAGTATCCTTGACTTATCTGTTTACTTTCGTAGATTCTATTCATATTTTGACTCGTGCATACACATGGTGATCCTCCCGCATACCGTGAGAAATGTGCAAACTTACATCCAGGTCAAGGTCAAGAAAATTGGTGTCAGGGGCCACACGGTGTATCCCATAATCCCACACTTACTGACAAATCTAGTTATCCTTCGCTGACAGGGTGATCATATTTGGCCACAATGTGTGTCTAGGGATGGTGCTTTGTTTTGCATACTCCCCACGTCCGACTGCCCAAGGTCAAGGTCAATGAGGACATAGAGTTGACCTTGTTTGTAATGCTTTGTAAGGCAAATGCGTTTTTATTATAATTATCAAGGCTGCCAGCGAAGGGATTAGCTTCGTAATAACGATGCCTTTGTTCTATTTTATTTCAGAAGGAGAAAATGCTGCACTATTTTATGTTTCGCTCAACTATACTATCCCAGACGAAGATGACATAAGAGTGGATATAATCTATGACTATTATGCAGTCGAAATCCGTGCTTCGGTAAGTGTCTCTTATTAATCTTTCATCTTGGGTATGTGATTATAAACCTCTTTGAGACCGTTTTCCAAACTTCGACACAATTTGAACTCGAAACCACGCAGTTTGATTGGCCGAGGCTGACCACAGCCTCGGCCAATCAAACTGCGTGATTTTGAACATAAACTTGAGAACATGAGAATGGAGTACTAGCTGAGAAAGTTTTATAAACACGAGTCCAGGCTGGTTAATTCATACATTGCCTGAGCATAGACAGAAATATGTGCGGAAAAGTCTTCCATTTGGTTAGTAGGGATGGATTGTGGCCTAGGGATTAGAGCACCTGACTTCCAATCCGGAGGTTGTGGGTTCATACCTGACCTTGGTGTCAAAAATACTTTCATAGTATTTCTATCTCACTGGTCTGTCGGATGAAACTTTAAATTGTGGTCCAGTCTCTATTTCACTTTAGCTGTTGATGGTAATTTAAACGCTTTCACTTTCACTTTTCCACTTGGTTAGTTGTGACACTCGGTGAATCAGAAAGTTTGATTTTGTGTTCATGTTCTGTGTACATGTTCTAAAGATTATTCAGTGAACTTGTATTTCGTCATCATGTTAACCCATTCAACCCCTAAGTAACTGCCATGGGCATGTTAAGTTTCAGACTGTTCCATTATGCAGAAAAGGTGGTCATTTTCTTAAAAAAATGAAAAATGTCCGCTCATGCTGCAGATATTGATGAGCCATATCGTTACGAATTGGCTCACCATCATATACACTGTTTGCATATACATGTATTAGGAAAGAGGTAGCTAGTATTAAAAGGTTTTCAAATATGACATTAGTACAATATAATCAAACTGTGTTGAAGTGATCCAATTTTATTAGTCTGTTATCTTCATGATCCAATATCACTGTTGTTTGTATGCCACGCTCACTTGTGTTGTTGTTGTTGTTTTCCAGCTGTTGGCGTATTATAGAGGCAAGATGGGTGACAAAGCCTTATTTGACGTGATCATTTACTTATTGTCGTAAGTTTTTTCTCCAGCTTATTCTTTACACTTTCAATATTTAAATTCCTTTATTTGACATCGATATTGGATAATTATTGTTCAATGTCTGTTTTATACGTACTTGTATCTTCCAAAAAGTTGTGATATTCGTTGTAATAATATCAAATATTAAGCATCATTCAGTGTCAACAAACTTCACAATATTTTGTGAATAGTTTGTCAATTCTTATCATGTATTAACTTAAAATTTGGAACCAATCCTACTATGGAAGACCAGTATTGACCAGTCTGCTGTACAAATATTTGTGCATAGATCATGTTTGGTGGCACACGTACTAACAAATTCAATGCTAGATGTACATGTGTCTATTAATGTCCAGAGCTCCAGATAAGCTGCGTATTTGCTTAAAAACCCAATTAAAATTGCCAAAAACCCAATTGAAATCAGAAGTAGTGAGTATCAAAAAGAATAAAACAAAATTGATACCTTTATCATACAGAAAACAATAAACCGACCACAAATATAGTTTTTCTTTTTTTTGTATGAAAACAAAGCTTGCCAAGGCATGTTTTCATTTAGAAGCAAACTATTAAATAATTGGTGTCTGCTGATATGTAAACAGCAGTGTGATTTTATTTTACCAAATTAAAATTTTGAAATACCCAATTGTTTCAGAAATATGGAGTGACAATACTCAAGTATACATTCCTTATCTGGAGCCCTGGATGTCTATAGATTCAAGAAACCCCATGAAAACTTGCATTTTGTGGTATGAAAAACAATCCGCCATTGATACATATAACCCTATTTTCAATCATACCCAATGTTACTCCAAACGAACAGAAAGGCAGCTCATTGGAATACCTTCTTCCCAGCTCGCTAAATAGAGAATAGTATGTTAGTGCCGTGAATGGGAAAAATATCTGGAAGGCTTAGGAAATTGGATGGGCGAGGCTCTACCGAGCACATCCCGTTTCCGTGCCGCGCCAGATATGTTGTCCCATTCACGGCACTAACATACTATTATATTTATCCCGTCAACACTATAAATAGCTTTAAAATGCAAAAATATAACCCTAGCCGCATCCTAAAAATCGTAGAATTGACTAGCATGACAACCACACGGAACATATTCATACGCAGTGATTACATGTAGGTCATATTGACAGGATATCAAAGTGTTTCACGCCACATACGCACTGTGTTGATGGGATAATTGTAAGTTCCTAGCATTTGCGTACGTTAGTGACTTTACAATTAGCAGGCCAGGCTCAAAGTAATTGTATCCACTTATGAAAAGATGGCGACTGAAAATAACAACCAAACTAAATACGAGTATCTTTTTCTTATTTCTCTCTGTAAATATTTAACCGTTAGGATTGCTCAATAAAGACGAGCATCTCTATACTGGGTGTGTTGGTCGGGTGTGAGTGTTTATTACTCTTCATCCATGTGGGGGATCTTGTAATGATCGACTCCATATATCTCTCTGTAAATATATCTTGGAATGTCATTAGACTTGCATCTGGCATTTCATTAGAATATTATATTTACAGGGTGAAATAATGACAATATAATGCATTGTCCCAACATGCAAAGAGTTAATATTTATTTATAGTAGTATGTGTGGCGCAGTAGCCGATTTCATCAAAATTGCAAAGTATACTTATCTAGCAAAGTATACTTTGGGGGAGTAATACTATATTTTTCCTGAAATGCATTATGTCATATAGAACTAACGACTGCATATATTTGATGATTGAAAGTATGCAAAATTATTAATGGTTTCGTTGGCATGGATGTGGGCGTCCGTATTGTCCTTACTGTGTGAGGAAACCAGAGTACATAGACACTTGTCCGATCTGGCGACCACCACACCATCTCACGTACTGCCTCAGCCGAGAATCGAACCCAGGACCTCATTGGTGAGAAGTGCGCTTGATACCGATTGCGGTAACCGGACTAACCATACCCTCATTAGCCATCATATATGGCTGTGACTGGAGAAATATGGGGCTTGTGACCAGTGTGGCTGGTGATAGTACACTCATGTAGCATGATAACGATCTATATCGCTTGCTAGAAGCATGATGGTTTCGTCGATGGAATAATGGTGAACAGTGCAGATCCTGATCAGACTGTGCGGATGCACAGGCTGATCCGGATCTACCCTGTTCGCAAAACCCATAAGCCCCATTTCTCCAGTCACGGCCACATATACATGTAACGTACTCCAAACACCTGTAACGGAAATAACTATTTCAGGCGCGGGAGTGTGAATGTCAACTACACCGTGGTTGTCAATGATACGAGTGCAGCCGCCCAGTCACTATCCCAGGCAACGATGAAACTAGCAACGGGAGCCACAGTCGAAGTATTCAACACCACCACGACTGCCGTGGCAATGACGGTCGGTACCGATCCTGGTAAGTAGGATCTTGGTCTACGGACCTTTGCAGAACTGTTATGCTTTATGGACATTGATATTGCCTGTAAATGTGGATGTGACTGGAGAAATGGAGCTTATGGGATATGTGCATAACTTTTTTAATTTGTAATTAACGAATTGACCCCCTAAATCAAGATATAAGTGGCTGCGACTAGAGGAATTTGTGACCAGTCTAGCTCCTTCTGTAACATGATAATGATATATATTCCTTGTTAGAAACATGACATGTGTGGATGGAATGGCGAACAGTGTCAATCCTTATCGGACTGTGCGGATGCACATGCTGATCTGGATCTACACTGGTTGCAAAACCAATAAGCCTAATTTGTTCAAGTCACCGCCACATATATCTTAATTGCAGTGGGCCTCTCTAAACCAGACGCCCTGGAGACCTCGCAGTGTCTGGTTTAGAAATAGTCCACTGTGTTAGAGTGATGGGATATAGACTGATTGGTTTGAACAGATGACTTTCAATCCAGAGGTTGTTCAAGGTTCAAACCTCGCCTCGGGCATCACAAATACTTTCATAGTATGTCCATACTACTTGTTTTTCGGATGAGACCTGAAACTACGGTCCTGTCTCTATATGAACATAACGCTGAGTAGTATATAGGGAGTCAGTTCGTTACCGCGAAGTGTGGGGGGAGAATTGAAAGCATTGGGAAATGTGGGAGAAACACTACCGAAACATTATAGGAGTGTAAAAAATCTTCTAGCAACCTAGTTTTCGGCAACCATTCTATCTCTACAAAAGTGGAAACCACGAAAGAAGAACTAGAAAACATCGCAAGAGGTCTGTGGGATCTGCCAAATTTCTACTCGTTTTTGGAACCGATTGTGCACAAAAACGAGTAGAAATTTGGCAGATCCCACAGACCTCTTGCGATGTTTTCTAGTTCTTCTTTCGTGGTTTCCACTTTTGTAGAGATAGAATGTTTGCCGAAAACTAGGTTGCTAGAAGATTTGTTACACTCCTATAATGTTTCGGTAGTGTTTCTCCGATCCTATTTAGTCGCTTTATAGGAGTGTAAAAAATCTTCTAGCAACCTAGTTTTCGGCAACCATTCTATCTCTACAAAAATGGAAACCACGAAAGAAGAACTAGAAAACATCGCAAGAGGTCTGTGGGATCTGCCAAATTTCTACTCGTTTTTGGAACCGATTGTGCACAAAAACGAGTAGAAATTTGGCAGATCCCACAGACCTCTTGCGATGTTTTCTAGTTCTTCTTTCGTGGTTTCCACTTTTGTAGAGATAGAATGGTTGCCGAAAACTAGGTTGCTAGAAGATTTTTTTTACACTCCTATAACGATTGTGCAAACCCCATATTTGAGGTTATCATCAATAATTTCCCCCCCAATCAACTGATCGTTTACACCTCCTTAGAAAAAAGGTAAATTCAATCCAGAGGTGGTTTTATCTTTCCACAGCTTTTTAAGCCTCGCACTTCCGATCCAATACTTTTTCTTAATAGCGTTCGCAGGCACGCGCCGAAACAATTTCTTCAATATTTTTATTCGATAAGGTAGGACTTTGTCATTTTTAATTGTTATGAGGGCAGAAACTTTGTTCGAAATGCTCAAAAATGCCCGTCTTTCCCAAGGTGCTCGTACGCCCTAGTCGTGGTGCTGGTATGCCTAGGTGTGGTGCTGGTACGCCTGGGCGTGGTGCGCCTGGGCGTGGTGCTGGTACGCCTGGGCGTGGTGCTCGTGCGCCTGGATGTGGTGCTGGTATGCCTAGTCGTGGTGCACGCATGCCCAGTCTGTCTAGGTGTGCCCAATATTTCCGTGTTGAACATTGGGCAAAATATATTTGTATGTGCCTACAAAAAAGATGCCGCAAAAACGAAATTTGTCCGAACAAGATATAGAAGATATTCGCAATCTTCGAGGTGTCGAGTCTGCAGACAATACGAAGAAGAAATTTGTAATCGGTACCACTCGCCTTCGAAGAATATGGGACGCCGTCGATGCGGAACGTAGTACAAAACCCGAAGAACAAGAAACCCCAGAACAACAAGAAACCCCTACCCCCGTAGTACACAGGGTGACCGCGCCTGGTTTTGCGGGCCCTACCGAGTTCCCCACGGCTCTATTAGAAGATGCGCGAAACGCCAGCTCGTTCGAAGAATCGACGCACCTGTCCGACATGGAGAGACGTTTGGAATCCCGTTTAGACGAGATGGAAACCAGAATATTGGAGGCCCTTTCCCTAAGTGACGAAATAGAGGAAGAAATTGAGACATTGGGGGCCCTCTCTAGAGATACTAAAATAGAGCGAACCGCTAGAGAAACAAGCTCTGTAGGGGAGCTGCACGATATTTGGAGAACCGTAGGTGGCGGCGTACACGGCCTGCAAAATACTGTTTCCAGTCGTGGCTCTAGAGTCCCGTAGACTAATGTGTTCCAAATTAAAGAGCAAAACAGATCCCGACTCCCAGTTCGTACACCCCGCCAAACAGCCCGATATCCCGAATGAAAAAAAAACTCCTAGTGAGCCTGCACACCAACACTGGTAGTCACGACCCGTTCTACATGCAGTAGCCCTTTTGGAAAAAAAAGTATCCGAACCCTCCCCTATTGGGAACTGCCACCGGACAAACCATCTGGATTTCTTCTTGTTGGGTGTAGTGCGAGGCTCCCCCATTCTACACCGAAGCGGATTCTGTAGTTCGCACAGTCGCCTCCCGATGTTGTCCACTTCTCGATTTCCAAAAAAATGCAAAAGTAGCCGAAACCTTGGTAGCCTCGACCAAATCTCCGCTTTCTATATGGGAGACCTCCCGCGTATATCGACTTACTATTTTGTTGGGTAGCTGAAACAGGTAGCCGAAACCCTTGCAAATCGACTTACTATTTCAACGAAATAGGGTAGCCGAAACCGCTGCAAATCGGGGACACATTTTACAAACTTTGGTGGTATCATTTTGTTTTACTGTGGGTTGTATTTATTTCGCTTTAAATTAACAGGAAATTTTACTATTTTTGGTACCTATGGGGCTACCCACTGCTTTCAATTCTTCCACCACACTTCGCGGTAACGAACTGACTCCCTATATACTACTCGCTGTTGCTGGGACGTTAAACCCATTCACTTTTACATCGTGTAAGTGTACTAAAATTACACGTCCATTGTGTAAGATTGAATATTACATGTGTACTAAAATTGCACGTCTATTGTGTAAGATTGAATATTACATGACTGTGTACCAAAATTACACGTACATTGTGTATTAAAGATTGAATATTACACGTACATGTGTACCACAATTACACTGTTCTCTATTGGTAAGCTTTTAACAACGATAATGGTTTTATTAATTTTCAGTCTAATATGTGGTCTAATCTGTGTCTATTTTTACAGTGAATCTGACCACCATTACACAACAGAGCCTATTATGCTCGGTGTACGTACACACATATGGCCAGTGTGTCTCCGGCTTCGAATGCATTGTGGACACCGGTGTACCTACTTGTCAGTGAGTATAGATTGCCATTCCACATCACCAATCAGTTTTCTCAATATCGGCTACTTATATGCGAACTGTCTTCTCAATCTTAGTTTTGCACTTACAAACTTCTTAGTCGTCCAAAGTTTAGTGAAACGCCACGCAGAGGGATGAGTTGTGGACCTGGGGTACATCACTGGATTTCAGTATCGGAGGTTGTGAATTTAATCCGCACACTAGGTGTGAAAAAATACCGGCATCCATAGTACTTCCATTCCACTGTTATTTTGGATACGATTTTAAACGGAGGCTCGGTCTCTACATAACTGTAGCTGTTGTTGGGATGTTACTCTTTCATTTAGACTTCCTACATCTCCAGTCTCACAGCGTATTTTCTCATGTGGTCAACATTTGCATCTTTCCCCCTTTTTTGGTGGGTTTAATTATTTCATTATTCAGACATGAATTTCTGAAAGTAATTGTTTCAAGCTAGCATTATAACTTTTCAATTAATCAATCAGGGGCCATTTCTCGATCGGACAACATACTAGAACGTTGTTTGTGTCTCTAATTACGGGGACAATTTCATTATGGCCATGTTGGCATGGCCATTCGTTTGGGTCCCTTCACATGCGTTTTTGTTGTGCTTAACATAAACTATGTTTGATTTAAGACTACCTCAACCCTTACACCGCTATCTTAATTTGTTGTCGTCTGCTGTTTATTTTCGGTTTTCCATTGTTATCATCCAAAACATGCTTAAACAGTACTTTAGAATAATTTAAAACATGCTTTGACAGTACTTCAGAGTCATTTACATTGGAAATGATTCGGAAGTGAGTGCTGTCAAAACATGTTTGTATTGAGAAATAAGGCAATATATAAAAGCAACAGCAGACGACAATTGTTGTGTGTAGCGGTCTAATGGTTAATTCTGCCACATTTGTGTTTTGTGATTAAATGTTTTATTATATACCTACCCATGAAATACATAGTTATATTATATATTATGTAAATAAAAGTCATATGTTCTCATCGATGAAATAAACAACTTCCGGTGAAAATACGACTACTTCCGCTATCTATATTCATAACGCGCATCTGCAGTGCAGGACTGCAAATAGGCTGCAAATACACATTCATTACCGTATACAGTCTACAAAACTGCTAATTTCCATGGAGCGGTATATAATAAATTCATATTTTTGCCACGAATATGACATATATGTTCATCTCGTGGTGTGAAATGTCCATAGTTCACTCGTGCCTAACGGCACTCTTGGAATATGGACATTCCACACCACTCGATGAACATATATGTCATATTCGTTGCAAAAATATGAATAACCTCTATTTATTTCCACTTTTCAATACGTCATGTACATCGTGAATTGCACTTGAACATAATGGAATATAACTATACTACACACGTTACATACAAAATGCATTAGAAAGTAGTGTTTAGAAGATCGTAAAGTAAGGGAAGATAATGCAGAGAAAAAGAAGGAAGGAGCTGCCATATTTTTTTACCTTTCATTTAGATTGGGAATGGTTACAACAACAATCTACCAAAGTGTTTGTCAATCGGGAAATGTCCCTGACTGTCACCGTAATTAGAATGGAGATTTGTTTAAACAATTTGAAAATGACTGAACACACTGACGATTCTGATGGGATGACCAAGTATGAACACCATTAGGCCAGAAATAATATTGTTCGTTTCCTATTACGCTACAATAAATAGGTAGGGAGGTAGGAAAAAGTTGTTATTTTGTAAAAACATTTTGTCTTCTATCAACATCAGGTCCACGCCCAATTTAGAGTAGTAATTTTCATCACTAACTATTTAAGTTTATAGAGTGCATGTTAACCAACTATGTTGACATGGAAACATATTTAAATCATATAATATGATTATTTGTTTAGGCCTCATACAAATAAAATAACTAGGTTGATTGAATCTGTGGTAGTACACTGCTTTTCCGGTTGATATCAGAATAATTAAAAATATCTAACCCTTACACCATGCACACTGCTGATTTAAATGTTGCCGTCTGCTGTTCTCTGTTTTCCATTTTACCTATCAAAACATGGTTTGACAACACTTTAGAATTATTTCCAATGGAAATGATTCTAAATCGCTATTAATATAATTGTTTTCTTTGACAAAGAAAACAGTTCTCAAAGAAAATAATGTAAAACAACAGCTGACAGCAAATGTTCTTTCCCGCATTGTAGGGGTTAACCCTTTCAACCCTAATGAACTGGAATGGACTGTGATATTGCAATGTTCCGACCAATCCAATGGTCACATTATGATTTTCAGATTCGTCCATTTATGAAAAGGGGATGTTTTTGTTCTAAGAAATATGAAAATTACTTTCAAAAAGTGCAGATCCTGATGAGACGGCTCGTTACGAGCCGGCTCATCTGGATCTGCACTATTTGCATAAACCACTATAGCGGGCTTTCGGGTTCAAAGTGTTAATGGCTACGTACAATGTATGTTTAAATAGAGCTGGATTACAGACATATTTCACCATATATATATATATGCATTTTCAGACCAATTAAAACGGATGATCATTTCGGTTTGGTGATTGGATTATCTGTCGGAATACCGCTGTTCTTCCTAACAATGCTACTGGTTGCTGTGATCATAATTTATGCAAAGAGGGTTAAACGAAGGAGTTATTCGTCAGATGACAGGTAAGTATCATGCATTATCAGGTAACAAACTTATATTGGCACAATTGGCACAATATGTACTGACTGACATTAAACATAATGTAGTATCAGGCATCGGCCTGATGATAAATTGATCTATCAGGCGGTGACGTTGATACAATATACCATGGTCAATCCATATTCAAAAAATATTTGATGCAAAATAAACAACTAAACAGCGGTGGCAATATTCATGATATATCCTGAAACCAGGAGTTGAGGTTCCCGATAATTGCAGGAAAATTATTATCTGTCAAACTGGGTAGTACACTTTTACACATGTAAGGGTGCGAAATTATGTTTGGCATTTGGAACTCTTCGCACCACTCACTAGGAATGGATTCCACAAGTTCTTCAAAAGTTTTGGAATATGTTCAGATCGTCATATAAGAATGGCTTCTTCCCGACTGTAATGCCGACGAAGATCGACACTGGCTACGGTATCGGTGGCCCGTTGAGCGGACCACAGATCTACGATGAAGAATCGTCCTCTGTCTCCTGCGACGATAGACAACGTCGCCTATACAGGCGGCACGAGTTCGATAACTCCAGGATGGGTGAAATGTACAGTACGTATTGTAATGTTCACTGGTAATTGCACTTCAATTCCAGAACGGCTGAAATCACAGGCAATTGAACTCCACATCCCACCTGCAATACTATATATTATCAATGTAGCATACGTAGTATAGACGGACCAGTAGCCTATTTCACCAACATTGTGAAGTATACTTATCTAGTATACTTTGAGGGAGACATTTTCAATTTATTGTTTTCTAACAGGGAGTAATCTTGTTTTATTCAACTGATTTTTTCCCACTTATTGATACTTTTAGGTATAGTTAACTTATTTATAGGCCTTGGTACATTACTTCAATACGTGAGCCCGATAACACCTCGAGTCACTATCAGTGACATAAATATTAATAAATGATTACATCTTTACAGCGGGGTAATTTTGAGAAATGGTTGAATAGTGACACAATTATATACTCATTTAATTCCTATAAAGAACATTTTGTGCCTACTGAGTGGACATGCACCTTTAAATAACACTGTTCTATTTACAGCATACGACAACCAGAAGACCAATTTCTCCTGGGACTTCATGTACAATTATATCGACCCCAATGAAAAGGTAAATATTTCTGTTTTACCATGGAGCCTCTGCATACCATGAATGTGGAATTCAGTACAATGTTATTGATGCTTAATTACTTAGATATGTGAGGATGTTAACAGTTTCAACACCACGTGCCTGTATAGTGGTGTTGGTAAACAGTGTAGACCCAGATGAGCCGGCTCGTGACGAGCCGTCTCATCAGGATCTGCACAGTTTGCAAGTAATTTTCATATTTTGAGAACAAAAACACACCCTGTTCATAAATGGACTAGTCGGACAATCAGTTGATGACCACTGGACTGGTCGGAAAATTAACAAATCAAAATCCATTCCAGTTACTTAGGGGTGAAATGGTTAAACATACTGTTTGTTATACGACAGTTGGACGACATCATTTCCCTAGAAGCATCCATGTTGACCAGATTCAGTATTGCTGGATTACTTGTAAGCGTGTAATACTGAAAGCATGCTTCGTCCGCCTGCACGAGGATATAATCCGTGAGATTTAGCGAGTGCATTATCGAAGGTACATGCAGACAAAGCTATTTATTCCACCCACACCATTATCTATAACATTGTTTTCATTTTTGCCGGAACTTGGCTTGTTTTCCCAATGTGAAATATTTGAATATCTAATGTGCTCAGATGACACAGTGATACTTTCATTAATAATCCCATGTGTTAATGATTGTATAGAAATTCGCAAATCAATCACTCGGTAACTAGTATCCAGTCTAATACGTTGTGCGTGGTTTGGTTTTGCATTCCATGCCACACACAATATATATGTATGTATGATTTTATTGCAAAACAAACAATTTCCACAGAGTGAAGATGTCTATGGGGATTTAACATGGGAAAATGTTATGTTAGTATTTGTAGTTGTAGTTAGTTACATTAGTTACATTAGTCATTCCATTCAGTCATAATCCTCTTGTATTGGATTGATATTGATTAGATATTTCTTTACTTGCTAGTCTTACCTAAGTCCAAGTATCCAGCGACATGAAAACTTAGTCAGAATATATTCAATACCATGCACGGTTGTCGGCCTGTACAAGGAGATACTCCACGAGTTTTAGCTTTATCGACCGTACACCTGGATAACCATGCTCTAAGTTATTTATTCAAGCCCCATACCTGTACCATGTTTGCTAATTACCCAGTGACAAAACTGAGGTATCATTTGTAATTAATAACAACACGTTTTTAACGCTTACAGTATGAAATAAGAAGACCACAGCTTGAATCAGATCCGCATCCTGTGTTCACGGTAAGCTATGCACATCTTGCCCTCACATTTATAGAGCAGGAATATATCCATTGCCTGTAGTCGATTTCACCAAAATTGCGAAGCATACTTACCTAGCAAAGTACACTGTGAGGGAGTAATCATTTGTTTTCCCGAAATGCATTATTTCTTATAGAACTAACAACTGTATATATTTGATGGTTAAACGTATGCATACTTATGGCTGTGATAATGTAATGCATTCAGTATGATACAAATTAATAAATTTGTCCCTAAATGGAAAATTTATGCCTCAAAGTGTACTTTATAGCAAGATAAGTGTACTTTGCAATGTTGATAAAATAGGCTACAAGGTAAAACGGCTACTAAGCAAGTTAAAGGTACATGCCCACGCAGTAGGCACAAAATGTTCTTTATATTAATTAAATAAGTGTATAATTGTGTCACTATTCCACCAGTTATAAAAATTACAATTGCCCGCTATACAGATATAATAATTTAGTAATATTTATTTTACTGATAGTGACGCGCGGTGGTATCAGGCTATTTTCATATGCAAATGAGGCATGGTAATGTTTTATTATTTATACTAATTAAATGAATCACCTGAAAAAATAATATTTTCGACAGATTAATACGTATGATCATTGCACATCAAAAAGTAATTACAGAGAAGAAATAGTAATGTCAGTTAACATTTTAAGGAAACACGGTTATCACCCCTGATATCAGTGTGAAAATTTATGTGTGAAATACGAAGTATAAAAATGCCAATTATATCGTCCGAAAATGGTTCATGACTGTTCATTTTGCCCGAACAATGTTATATCTAATGTATGGACGAACAAAATATGCCTCCCTATATTATAACCTGGCAAGTGGGTATGTACCTTTAACTGTGCAAGCGCATGTTGTGTGTTTATTATGATGCATTGTGTTAGTTTCTTCTTTATATGGGTTAATGTGTCTTCTTTTGGTATATTGTTATGTAGATGTATTCTTTTCTGCAAACTATAGAGTGTTTGACAATTAACTCTTACAAAGCTGAATTTAAATTTGTCGAGTGCTGTATATTTTTATTTTCCATTTTTCTTATCAAATACATGGTTTTACAACACTTTAAAATCATGTCCAATGGAATCTAAAGTGCTGTCAAACCATGTTTTAACTAAGAAAAATGACAAAATAAGAAACAACAGCAGATGACATTATAAGGGTTAAATTAATGATTAACCACATCGAATTGATCAGTCAAATATAAACTGGCAACTGACTGGCAATTTATAGTATTTGCGATCAGCGATGTTCCAGATCAGTCTGATCACGGACAAAACTGTTCTCCATTTTGTCAGTGAATCACCTGTCGTGCTTCTAACAAATATTATATACTGATCCATATAACACTGCATGAGTGTGCTAGAATATCAGCTTCTAGACTGACCAGAAATTCCATAAGCCCCACTTCTGTAGTCACAGCCACATATCATGTATTTTAAACTGATCTTTGAACTAACTATTCTGTATTTCCTTATACTTTCAGGGGAACTAATGTTTGCTGTCTAGCCAAACTGTCATAATGCTCAATATACCGGTATATACCAGTATGGCTGTATGGTTTGTGTCCACACAGCACGGCACAGCTGCATAAACATTGAAGGTTGCACATATTCCTGGTGTTTCGACATGTGAGACATGCCATGTGATTTTTTACCCAAGAACGTGTGCGATTTTTCTGCTTTGAACTTTCGTCAGCATTCGATGTCATTTACGGGAACTATCATGAGTTTTCGTCAATATGTTTCATGAGATATCGCACATGTTCTTAGGTACATTACATGGCGTGTCTCATATATAATTAGATAGATAGTTAATGTGTTTAGGGATCGCACTTACATGCATGTGTATGTTACCTCTATTTCGGGGACGTTTCTATATCATTCCATAGTTTTACTGTTACTTATGAATTATGGTATTAGCTCCATATCACATCGCCAGTTTTTGCCGAGACGATTTTTTCAATATTTGTTTATCAAATGTCTTCCGCATTAGCTCTGAATCATTGCTTTTGTCAATTGTTTGCTGTCGCAGGTGCTGATCCAGACGGGGGCGTGTCCGGCGCACGCCCCCTCTAAAATTGGTCGAGTTTAGATTTTAACCCATTTTGTACGTGGAAAGATCTGATTATTTCCTTATTTCTCACACAAAGTGTATGTTGTCTCGTCGAGACGGTTCACCTGAATGGTAACAACATATACTTTTGATGAGAAATAAGAAAAATCCTGAAAACAATTATCTGAATTTTATGAAAGTTGACGATCATAATTATGTGTCTTGTTGGCATTTGAGAATCCACGCCCCCTCTACACCGAAATCCTCGATCCGCCCCTGTGTCGTACATGTATATACATTTTAATTTTAGAAAATCAGCATTGTCGAACTGTGGTGAAGCGATAAGATATGTAATGCCAGTAGCAGATTTGACCAAAATTACAAAGCATATTTATCTAGCAAAGTGTACTTTCAGGGATTAATCAATTATTTTTCCCGAAATGCATTATTTCATATAGAACTAACGACTTCATATATTTGATGATTAAAAGTAAGCAAAATTATTATACTGATTTTATTACATTATCACAGCCAAAATGGCTGTGATAATATAATACATTCAGTATAATAAAAATTACTAAATGTATCCTTAAATTGAAGATTTCTCCCTCAAAGTGTACTTAGCAAGGTAAGTACATGTATACTTTGCAATTTTGGTGAAATAGGCTACAGAGCTGAGTTCGTATTGTTGTTGCTTGTTTAATATTGCCGTAATCACCCTAAATATTCGGGCGGTGTTTATTCTGGAAAACACATAAATGTCACGGTATGTATGTAGCTAACGATGGGCAGAATGTGTGTATCCGTGCCCAGCTAGCTCAGTCGGTTAGAACGGTTTTATGGTAAACCAGGGATACACAGTTCGAGCCCCGGGCTGGTGCATATTTTTCTCGTCCTGTGACATAAATATATTGTTTCCGGTATTCTCTTTCTATTGGCTGTTTGCCAATGGTTCACAGTGTAGATCCTGATCAAACTGCATGGATGCGGTTACACTGTTCATCAATATCGAAGCTGCGCTGCTTCGTTTTATATACTGCTTCATAACTTGATGCACCTACATTCCATTGCCACCTTATAATGGTTGAGACTGGAGAAATTAGGGTTTATGGGGCTTTGCGACCAGTGCTATTTGGTCAGGAGCTACACTAGTCCCGAATAAGCCACATTTGTCCAGTCGCATCCACATTACATAAAAGGCAGGTACTATTTTAATTTGTGGAATTTGTACAAAAAATGGAGCAGTTTGATTGGCTGAGACTGAATTCAACTCCGTCTCTATCAAATATTCAGTAGCCTATTCCACCAACATTGCAAAGTATACTTTTCTAGCAAAGTATGCTTTGAGAGAGAAATTTTCAAGTTTATGATAAACTTATTATTTTTTATTATACTTAATTTATTACATTATCACAGCAATGTTGGCTGTGATAATGTAATAAATTGAGTATAATAAGTATGCATACTTTTAATAATCAAATATATGCAGTCGTTAGTTCTATATGCCATAATGCATTTTGGGGAAAATAAATTATTACTCCCTCAAAGTACTAGTATACGTTGCTATAAAAGTATACTTTGAAATGTTGGTGAAATAGGCTAAAGGTTCAGTGCTTGCAAAATATCTGAGCATATTCTCACAGAGTTTGACCAGCGTAGGCTCAGAACAGCTCAGAACTTAATAGTAGCCTATTTCACCAACATTGCATTATTAACAGGGGCTTATAGGGTTTGTGACCAGCGTAGCTCTTGATCAAATATCACAATCCTGTAATTTGATAACGATCTATGTTGCTTGTTAAAAGCATGAGAAGCGTTTCGTTGATGGAATGGCGAACAGTGCAAATTCCATAAGCCACAGTTTTCCAGTCACATATTGTAATGATCTAATATTGTATTTATTAGACTCCTCATTTTTATTTAATTGGTAAGCTCATGTGTGGCTGTGACTGAGTAAATGGGGCTTATGGGTTCTGCGACCAGTGTAGATCCAGATCAACCTGTGCATCCGCACAATCTTATCAGGATCTGTCCTTTTCACGATTTCATCAATGAAGCACCCGTCATTCTTCTAACTAGCAATATGGATCATTATGAGGCTACATGAGTGAGCCATTTCCAAATCCACAGCCACATTTAATAAATATGATAATACATCATTAGTCATGTAAGATTCAACAGATCACCAGTTGCAGTCACATTTGGTCAATCCTTTCATGCCACACACTGTAGGCCAGAAGCTGACACATTTCAGTAGCCTATTTCACCACCATTGCAAAATATACCTATCTTGCTACATACACTTTGAGGGAGAAATATTAAATTTAAGGATACATTTATTCCTTTTTACTATACTGAATTTATTACATTATCACAGCCAAAATGGCTGACACGGACATCGATTCTTTGCAAAAACGACATAAGTATGTGCCAAACTCCCGGGACCAAATTCAGCTCATGACGACGCGCTTGCTGCGCCATATGTCATCAAAATCCGTTGCATATTAAGGAAAATATCAAATAATACTTACTTTGGAGTTGGCGCGCTTTCAACACTTTCAGCCATTGTTGTTGTTGTTGTAATCACGTGATCATGCACCTTGAATTATACTTTTGTAATGATTTATCATAAAAGCTTGCTAATACTGCTGTGGCATGGATGTTATTGGATATTATGAAATAAATGTCATTTAAAGCTTTGATTACTGTATAAGAATGTTGCTTGTTTTATAGTTAATGATATGAATTTGTATCTACATAGCAAACAAGTTATTGTTCGCTAATATACTTATATTCTATTTTTGTATTTTTATATTCTTGCAGCATCATAATTATACGTTGGTGCTTACAATGTACATTTTAACTGTACTGCAAATGTAATGTCGTTTTCAATTAACTAACGTAGCTGGTACATGCAAGTGTCAGTATTTTTCAGTTTGTGTCATTTTTGTACTGTCACATAACGATATTGTACTTAGGGAGTATCATGTTTGTGTCACATGATAAGGTTATCAGTAACACAATGAACTGCGTATACCAAGGCTAAATTCCTTCTGTGTTTGTGATGAGTCTGAAAACGTTATATAGAGAATACCAGTCCGGATAAATATATATATTTAGATGACAATGACGTATGTGTGTACATGTTTTGTCGTGATACATGTACATCATTCATACCAATAAGATTGTTACAAGTAACCCTTTAGACCTGACAGCATGTAAATGCAATATTTAAAAATGCTGTCGATCGGGATTCGTTCATAATGAGGCACAATGGTCAGGCTCTTTCATTTATATTTTAATTTCATCTTTTACGATATATGCAATAGTCCAAAGTAGCAAATGTCATATACCGAATGACATTTGCTATTTTGGACTATTGCATGAGTGTAACAAAAATAGGACTTAACTCATTGACCCGGCTTTAAATGACCTTAGCTGTTGGTAGGCCGTTAAACCCCAATAAACAAACAAACATATACCGAATGACATCAATCCCTTATGCATGGTGTATTAACATCATAATGCACTAAACTTTGTAATACATATGTTAATGAGCTACAGAAAGTACATTATGTGATTAGTACAACTTTAATGTATGATGTTATTCTTATGCAATATATCAAATCTAACATTTGTTTTGACTTACTTTGATATTTATTAAACTTGTTTACTGATTGTATAAGAAACTCCTCATAGCCTCGTTTCTTTTGATATTAGTAAACTCGCTTAACATGTCAATATGAATATTTATAAATATCATATTATATCATTACTAATGTAAGATCCTCCATATAAATAAGTCGTGATCTGAAGAAACCAGCTTTATTTTCTTGGTAAGCACATCCAAGACTGGTGGCCGTTTCACTAAACTTCGTACGACTAAGAAGTTCGTAAGTGCAAAATTATGATGGTCTGTAAAGATCATATTAAAAATGCCTTCTTGTAAACACTTATTGGATTTACATGTATTAAGCATACGCTGCATATGCAGATATCAAACGGTGCATGTACAGTCTGATTAGCATCGGTCATGCATACTCAGTAATTCAGAATATTCCTTTATGTTGTGTTTCTATACATGTTGGTCAGTATTTGCGTTTCATGAAAAACATCCTGGTTTTGTCAGATCATGGCCCATATATGAGGCTTGCCATGTGGTTTTATACCTAATGAGATGTACGATATCGCATAAACAACATTTACAAACAAATATGATATTTTCCGTAATTGACATGGGAGTTGGCGAAATGTTCAGAGTAAATGCAGAATAGAAATCTGCATCTGCTATGAAATTGTAGCCAACTTTCATCGTCATTTACAGACAATATCATTTACAGACAATATCGCAGTTTCTGCATATATTTTTTCAAACAAACAAACATGAAAAATCGCACATCATCTTAGATACAAACTCGTATGATTTGTCTCAATTATATTTTAAAGGTACATGCCCACTCAGCAGGCACATGTTCTTCACAACAATTAAACAAGTGTATAATTGTGTCACTATTCCACCAGGTTTAAAAATTACTAGTGCCCGCTATACAAATATCTTCATTTAATGATATGTATTTTACTGGTAGTGACTCTAGGTGGTATCGGGCTATTTTAATATGCAAATGAGGTATGGTATTTTTTTTTTAATTATTTATACTAACTAAATGCGTCATCTGAAAAAATAATATTTTCGACCGATTATAAAGTATGATCATTGCACATCAAAAAATAAATACAGATAATAAATAGCAATTTCCGTTAACATTTTAAGGAAACACGGTTATCACCACTGATATCAATGCAGAAATTTACATCTGATATACAATGTATAATAATGGCAATCAATACGTGGGGTAATGGTGAATGAATGTTTAATAATAATGGCAATCAATACGTGGGGTAATGGTGAATGAATGTTTATTTTTCCAGAAAATGTCTCAGAGGATGTCTCTGATATAAAGAACATTTTGTGCTTACTGAGTGGCCATGTACCTTTAATGAAATGTTTTATATCCAACATGTGCTTTAGTCCTGTAACATGTTATATATCAGTTCACCGCTCGGTATGTGCTTATATGGAGAATTATATTAATAAAAACAATATTTTAAATTTGTAATATTATTTGTTAATTTGTCTGTTCACCTTGGTTTGGAGCATATGAAGGTAATTTAATGATGACAGTTCTTCCTTACTGGCATCCTGATATCACTGGTTTGGCCCTCAGGTACGTATTTTGCTCTCGGGTACGTACGGAATTCGACCCTATTAGTATAACATAGCCTAATATGACCGTAGCTATGGACAGGCCGTTAGACACCATTAAGTAAATAAATAATGAATTGTCTGTTCACCAACCCAGGAGAAGCAGTGTATGTCACTGTGGCTCGGATGTGGTGTTACAATTCCAAATGACATACATTCCTGAATTGTGCTGTATTAAAATATAAGTATATACTTTCACACGCAGATAAAGCAGGGAATAATCAGGTTACTGATTAACTGAACATAATTTGTGAAACACAATACTCACATAAGGGAGTAGGAATTGATCATACTATACCAGATATAGTGAACTATCACCGGGCTACGTAAAATGTCGACGGTTACACATGGATGTTCTGTCCCTCCGTCCGTATATATGTCTTAATTTGCGTTACAGTGATGGATTGTGATCTAGGGATAGAGCAGTGAACTTCAATGTCCACCAAGTTCATTGTACTGGGTTCAATCCCTGCACTAGGCATGAATACAAATTTCAATCCCACTCATTTTTCTTATGAGGATTTAAATCGACGTCAGGGGGCCGTTTCGCTAAATTGCATACGACTAAAATGCTCGTAAGTGCCAAATTATGATAGTCTGTAACTTTCACATTACCAATGTTTTCTTGTAAATAATTATTTTATTTACATTTATTGAGCATAGGCTGCATATGCATATGCAGCCTATGCTCAATAAATGTAAAGCCATTAATTGAAATTTCCAGAAGATCCTAAATTTGCGCTTACGAACATTTTAGTCGTACGATGTTTAGTGAAACGGGCACCAGTGCTGCAGGTTGGCATGACGCAATGGATACTTTATGTATTTGATGTTTCCTTGCTGGAATCCCAATATCCCTGGTTTGGCCCTCGGGTACATGTTTTGTATTTCTGGTACGTGGGAGCTGAATCCGGTTATGCACATTATGAAAGTGGTATCACTTGTACCAATCGTATTGCTCTTAGGAAGTATGGCTAAGTGACTGGTGTTTTGAAGACTTAAACCAAATCATGATATGCTGATTTCAGGCTTTAATATCGCAGGACAAATGCATTATACAATATATAAAGCCCGTACGCAGGAATTAATTTAGGTGGGGGTGGGTACGGGGCGCCAAGTGGGACATGGCTCAATTTTGTCAACAAAATTCATTTTTGTGCCACAAAATTCAATTCTGTGTCACAAAATTCAATTCTGTGTCACAAAATTCAAAATTCACTTTTGTGCCACAGAATTCAATTCTGTGTCACAAAATTCACTTTTGTGTGTAACAAAATTCAATTCTGTGTCACAAAATTCAATTCTGTCAATTCTGCACACGCATGTAAGAAGGACTACCATTGGTCAGAAACTGCACTGGAGAAATGGGTCACGGTCGCCGATCTACACATTCAATGTCGATGATTCATTTCTCATTTTGCCGATGATTCATTTCTCATTCTGCCATTTTGCTTCAAAGATCTCCAAACAGTCACAAACGTTGACAAACCCATTCGTATTTAAACTCATTTGCGTTATAATTGTACACATAATTCATGTACATGTAGATCTCCCGCGAGTACTGACCTCATTTATTGTGTATCGTAAGGTACATCTGCCCCAGTTAAATCAATAATACACGCGCTGTGACCTGTGTTCTGACTGCTGTCTGTGTTTATAAACAGAATGTGTGTATTGTGCCATTTGAGGAAACCATTTGTAGTATTTGTGTAGATACCATGGATACTAAGATGGTGTATACTGTAAATAATGCATGTAGACACATAGTTGCGAACACGTAACTTCACAACTAGTAGACACAGATCCAATGCCATTTGTTTCACACAGTTAGATCTACTGTTAGAATACGACGTAATCTAATGTCATTTTCGAGCATAAAACGTTACCTGATAAATAGAATACCAGGCTAGTGTATTTTAATATCAAGTTTATCAGGCTCGTCTCGGAAACGGTAGGAATTCCTCGGCAAGCCTCGGAATTCCTACGCGTTTACTAGCCTTGCCTGATAAACTTGATATCAAAATACACTAGCCTGGTATTCTCTATATATGGGCATGCTCTCAGGTCTAACTATGTCCCGGCTACTTTATGTTTGACCCTGTTTACATAATTGAGGGAAAATTCTGAATATTTTTCTTATTTCTCCTTCAAAGTATATATGCTTATATGGTGTGACCACTCATTTGTAATCATAATATAACCAAAATAACATAAAGAAGTATAATATTGACATATTGGGTTATATTTTCGCATTGAAATATTTAAACCTGCAAGTGTACTCCACCATCTAGTAAAATGTACTAAGACCGATCTCAACCAATCAACGTAGAGATGACATAGACTATCATACGCAAACTAATTTTTGTGGACAAAAATGAATTCTGTCCCACAAAACTGAATTTTCTTCACAAAACTCAATTCTGTCTTACAAAATTGAATCCTTTATAACAAAAATGAATTTTGTATACGAAACGTATGCAGAATTGAATTTTGTGACACAGAATTGAATTTTGTGACAAAGAATTGACAGAATTGAATTTTGTGACACAGAATTGAATTTTGTGACACAGAATTGAATTTCGTGATTTTTAGTGTTACAAAACTCAATTTTGTACACATAATTAACCTGTCCTGCATGGCGCCCCGTAGTGGGGGGCTGCGTTATCGACTGAGCGAAGGGCCAAACAATGTTGTTTGCACATCCACGGACAGACCTCGGCAGATTAACCCCTTTCACCTCTAAGTAACTTGAAAGGTTTTCGATATGTTAATTTTCCAACAAATCCAATCATCACGAAATGATTTTCAGACCAGTAGATTTATGGTGTTGAAAGGGTTAATGGGTGTGTACGCACCCGTCGCACCCCCTCCGCGTACGGGGCTGTACACGTACATATAGTCATGTAATAAAGTACTCGCGAATCCGCGAACAAGCGAATCCGCGAACATGAACTTGACAACGACTGCAAACAGTATAGCTCCAGATAGGCATGTGTATCCGTCTGATCAGGCCCTACACTGGTTGCCATTCGGTCCATTCGACAGTATATATACTAAACAAAACTAGAAACGTCCCTGTTTTATAGCCGGTGTAGCTCTGTCTATGTATGTACCACATGTTCAAAGTACATGTATTTTAAACCGTGGCGATGTTCAGAATACGATCGTGTAGAGTTTAGCCGATACACACGGTTTACATAGCGGCCAGTGACCGGAACGTTGATTTCCACTTTTTGCACGCTATACTTGTCATCGATAAGGTGATTCAGTTCATGTCGTACCATTCATGCGATAGGGGCTATTCGGAAAATTAAAAAACTTTTTTAATTTTTCACTGTTTTCGATATGCCACGGCTTTCCAAAAACGAGCGAAATCAGGCAATTGGGATGCTTGCGGGTGGGATGGCCGCCAGGGCGGTCGCGCCTCGGTTTGGTTGCTGTCGGAAGACGATTGATCGTCTTGCAGCCCGGTACCAGCAGACTGGGGCTGTTCACGACCGGCAGCGACCTGGTAGGCCTCGTGTAACGACGGCTAGAGCCGATCGTTACATTACGTTGACGCACTTACGTCAACGTCGATTGGCAGCCACAGTCACTGCTAGGCGATACGGTGTCTCAGGGCAGACCATTCGCAACCGGTTACGTCGTAACGCCCAACCAATCCGGGCACGCCGCCCGTACACTGGTCAGATAATGACCCAACGTCACCGTGCTGCCAGACTGTTATGGGCGCGACGTCATCTGAACTGGAGAAGGGCTGACTGGAACCGAGTTTTGTTCACCGATGAATCTCGGTTCACAGTTAGTCATGCTGACGGAAGATTACGGGCATACAGGCGTAAAAATGAAAGATTCACCGATTGTTGCATTGTTGAGAAGAACAGGTTTGGGGGAGGGAGCGTAATGGTCTGGGGTGGGATCGTGGGAAACCGGAAGACAGATTTGGTTGTTGTACAGGGCAACATCAATGCACAACGTTATGTTGCAGATGTGCTAAATGCACATGCCTTACCATTTATCCGTCAGCATGGTCCTGGTGTGACATTGATGCACGACAATGCCCGCCCTCACGTAGCCAGGGTCACCACTCAATACTTACAGCAAAACAACGTCGACGTCATGCCATGGCCCGCGGTCTCCCCGGATCTCAATCCCATTGAGCACATATGGGATGAGCTGGGCCGCAAAGCACGAGCTAACCATCAGATTGACAATGTTCGCGATCTTACACGGGCGTTACAACGGGAATGGAGTAATTTGCCCAACGCACTGGTATTGCGTTACGTCACGTCGATGCGGCGTAGGATCATTGCATGCATTCATGCAAATGGTGGCCACACTCGGTACTAACGAGATTTACTGAATTTGCCACATTACTTATTGAAATTCCATCTCTAAACATTAAGTAACACATTTCTGAGTTTTTGTGATTTTTGATTTTGACCCCTACCGCCCTTGGCCGGTTATCTCTCGAATATTTAACAAGATATCCAAATGCAATTTATTGGCTTTGATACAGAAATGAATGAACTTGTTTTTCCATTTTGATTTTTAAAAGTAACCCTTTTGGTTTTTGATGAATCTTTCCTTAAACATGGAGGGACGTTTCTAGTTTTGCTCAGTATACGTCCCTGATTGAACAGTATACATGTACGGTTAGTCTTTGCATTGTCGATATATATGACTGGAGAAATATGCCTTACCGGTTTTACGATCCTGATCTGCACTGTTCACCATTCCATAATGAAACACCCGTTACAATTTTATCAGGAGCTACACTGGACAGAAATATCATATGTCCAAATGTCTCCAGTCACGGCCACGTTTAAACTACAAACTTTAGATCATCCGATTGAATTGTCATGGACGGCGGATGTATGAAATCTCATGACACAGCTGTTGGGGACCGACCCGATTAATAGTTGAATGTTTCGATGGTTGATATAAACCCACGATTGTAAAGACAGCCATTGTTTCGTATTAAATACAATTAGTCGGACCATTTAAATTGCGGTAAGATGACATACTGGTTATATACAGATCACGTTATGATATAACTGGGCTTACAGTATCAAATATAATACAGTATAACCTCTTTAAACCGGACACCCATACAATCTATGTCTGCTTAATTGTATGTGTGTATTGTCATCTCTCACCATTTGTAACGTCTGTTCATGATCGCAAACCACATATACCTGTTTCGTGGTGCCCATATGCTCGATTTACAGTGTAGCCTCTCTAAACCGGACACCCGGGTGTCCGGTTTAGAGAGGTTCCATTGTACATGGATTGAAACTCAATATGTCTAGATGTAGTATCGTATCTGAGTACTGTTTTTAATACATTTAATATGATATTTGTTACACGTGTTTACTGATGTCAGTTGCAGAAGATTTGATGTGTCACGGCTCAATTATACAATCAGTTTCTCTATATTTAATTGTGTTATTTCAACAGACTGTTATCCTCTGCCAGCAGCAGTAGGCGTAGTAGTGGCAGCGGCACCAGTAACAGCAGAGGTAGTAGTAGTAGTACATGTATGAGGAGATGGAGCAGCAGCAGTAGGCGTAGTAGTGGCAGCGGCGCCAGTAACAGCAGAGGTAGTAGTAGTAGTACATGTATGAGGAGGAGATGGAGCAGCAGCAGTAGGCGTAGTATTGGCAGCGGCACCAGTAACAGCAGAGGTAGTAGTAGTACATGTAGTACATGTATGAGGAGGAGATGGAGCAGCAGCAGTAGGCGTAGTATTGGCAGCGGCACCAGTAACAGCAGAGGTAGTAGTAGTAGTACATGTATGAGGAGGAGATGGAGCAGTAGCAGCAACAACAACAACAGCAGTCAATCATTACAAACACGTCTCGAATGTCCAACCATTCTATTTCATTAAGTCGAATATCCTGTTCCAGGACTTTCTTTCAATAGCACCAATATCATGTAATTATAATTTAAACTGAATCTTTATATCTTTACATGTACATTGTATATATATATGTGTGTGTGTGTATATCTTAAACAAAGTGAGCTTTATGCGGGATCAAAGCACATGTCTGCCACATTTAATTAACGTGCGCTTTATGCATTTAAAATCGTTACATAACGCTCACATGTGTGCTCTATACGGCGAACACTATATTATGTGTTACAATGCACAGCTATATATTCGATAATATGTATTTCATTCCTGATAACAATGCTGAAACAGTACAGACCATGGCCTGACTACGCAGGTACACATGCTGGTATGGGTTCTACCTGTCAATATGGCGATAATACTCGGTTTGATATGTCGTACCCATGTACTGCATGGGCCACCGTATGAGGAAACCGTGCCTATATGTGGCTCTAATAGGATACATGGGGCTTCAGCCATTTGTTGTCATTTGTGGCTATTATTGTGATACAGATTTATACTGTTTGCTATATCATAAACGCTTTCACTGACTGAATAGCGAACAGTGTCGGTCCTGATCAAACTGCGCGCATGCGCAGGCTGATATGGGCCTACACTGGTCGTCAATCCGATAAGCCATGTGTTCCAGTCGAAGTCACACTCATTTCAAATTAGCGTAGATCCTGATATGCCTGTATGTTTATACATACACTCTTTTGGGAACGAATTAATAAAACAAGAATTCTACGTCCTCTGCGGGCTCCTTACGAACGTGCACATTTACGGCATCATGCATTCTTATACAAGGTGCATGATCACGTGGTTACAACAACAACAACATTTACTTCCCAGAAGCACCGCCGATTCAAGGTACGTATTGTTTTATATTGTCCTTATTATGTATAATCCTGGCTCCCCAATACAAGTCTGTATATACTTTGTGCAGCGCGATTTTTGACACTTGTTTCTAATAATATAACATATCCACTCTAAAAAAACTCAGGTAGACTTTTCAGACAGGCTTCAAAAACCGTTGGGAAATCAAAATCCAAGATGGCCGCCATATTGCGGAAGCAGCATGTTTTATATATATAAAACGTTTTATAAATACAAAACCCGTATGCAGTCGTACCAACGATTACTTACCTGACGTGTTGGGCAAGTTTGATTCATATAGCTTACCGTAAATGATCGCAATTTCAAGATGGCCGCCATTTTATTAATACAACTCTCTAAATATGTTATATTTTCATGTTTAAATGACATATGGCCATACATTTGGATTCAAGTATGATACGATGTCAGGTGTCAGTCATTCTTAATATATTAGGTTTCCATAAGGGCGTCATATGCAGCCAAAGACTCGAGATGAGGAGTGTTTTTCAGAAGCGTCATTTTACATTTTGATTACGAGAGTAGTAACCCTGATTCTGACAGTGGGGATGTAGGTGCTAGTCAAGATGTAGAATGGGCTGTTAAGCATCAGCACACTCAGTTACATTGTATATTTCAGATATTGTACTTTCAGTTATTTCATGGGGCGCGTAAAACCCCACTTCACGCCATGTTAGGTCAAACTGTGTACGGTAAATGCCGAAGTCGCGAACTTTTGACATCTATGAATCGCATCGGTGTATCGACTGGGTATAAGGAGGTGAGGGGTTCCCGTAACATTTTATCGGCATATGCCATCCAAACGTCGGAAGCACTAGGTACCCCCATTCCCAGTCATTTCACTAGACATGGTTTCACACTTGGGGCACTAGACAATGCGGACTTCGCGGACAATTCTTCGTTATCAGGCACCCACAGTTCGCATGACACCGTTATGGTACTGTTTCAGGATGCATCCGATATTTCTCATAGTAAACCACAGGTATCGAGTACAACGTTGAGTAAATCGTCCCGTGCTGTCAATAAAACGCTTCCTTGCCAAATTGTTCCCAAACATCCCAAACCGGTCGTGCGACCAAGTCTACCTTCCAATTTCAAACTAGCAGAAGACACAGATTTAACGCTGTCCACTTCCGCAGTTACGAAGGCTAGTAACTCCGAAATTCTGATCTCCTTGGACCGGTGTGGTTTGCCAGATAGTCCAACGGGTAGTCTGCCTCATTGGGGTGGTATACATACACTAATTTCAACAGCAACAGTGCCTATAATGCGGGTAGGATTTCTTCCAGTTATTACCTCTCCAGTTACAGATTATGCCACAGTGAGAAAAGCTCTCACAAATTGTTCGAGCTCAGTTGGATCAGGTAACACTTCATGTCTTCTGTGATGAGGGAGTTTTTCATACAGTCGCTGGTATTTTTATGTCAGAGTCGGATGTTTTCAACGACATATATGCAATGATGGGAATGTTCCACATGGCCAATGTGTTGCTGCGTGGCGCTGGAAAATACATTACCGGTAGTGGTATGGAAGATGCACTCATTGAGTCTGATGTGTTTGGGAAACGTGTACTGCAGTCAGTATTTTCAGGTGGGCATTATGTTCGGTCACTCCGGGGAATGCTAATTGTCTCTGAAGTATTGGATACACTGGCATGGAGGGCGTTCTCGCTTAGCCATGGAACTTCGGTTGCATTTTTGGAATCTGTGGTACAGCTGAAAGGTTATTTGAAAAGAAAACAGCACAGTTATTCATCTGCTAAGTTTGCCGAGGTTCTTGCTGTATCCGGCAATCTGCGACAGTTGTTCTTGCGATTTGTAAGAGAATGTGAGGCCAAGTCGGAGTTGTGTCGATTCTGAGGAGTATTTCAGAACATTGTAACTCAGATAAAGCACCTGATTGTCGCGGATAGGGATGGGAATTAGCCTCTTCATGTCTCAACTGTTGACTCGGTCATGGCAATATTCCAGGAGTTTGATGCCATAAACTATCTACGGTATGGCTCGTGGTACCTCGAGAGAGTCAAAGTACGTGAGTTAGAGCACCCCGACTTGTACAGGTCATACATACGTGGCCAGTTTGTGGTAAAGGACAGAGATGAAAGCTTCAATGATGTAGCGCCAGATATGAAGTTAGAACAGTCGATTCAACGGGCATCCAAAGGTCAGGGTGGCATTGTCGGCCAAACTCGTAACTCTGAATTAGTTGTTGAGTGGCAGTTGCTTTTCCACGAAATTCTTGGCATCTCTAATACAGTTCGTGCACTGACAAATGATCGCCTCATGGAGCACATGGAAACATAAATCCATCATGAGCTAAGCGGCCAGAAAGGTCAGCTGTTCGATACAAATGTTGTGCGTCTGCTTGATTTTGTACAGTCCCGATGAAACCCTTTTCTCGTTCCAGTACCAGTAGTTCAACTACACAACTTCGTCACCAAACGCGTGGTGCACCAGGATACAAAGATGCGTTTGCTCGGCGTCATAGAGAACGGACAGAGAGCTTACAGAGAATTTCGGCGCGAGCGATATGTTTAGAAATTGAAGAAGTTGTGCCATACTATATCAAAGCAGAAGCTTCCTAAGGTTGATGTCACAGCTGATGTCACAGTCATGATCTTCTCCCATGCAGTCCATTGTTCGATGGTGATTTGCCAACTAAACCAAGAAAAAGTGCGCTGATTACAGAATTAGTCTGAACCTCGCTGACAGCGACTATGATTTCCAAAGACAATCAGTATTGAAAACCACGATTATAATCAATTTCATGTCAAGAGTTCGCCAGGTACATAATTTAACATCATATGGTAACTTTGGCGAGGTCATAAAGAAGGTGATTTCAGGTGCTGGTGGTGTTTCTCAGGCAGACGAAACTTATATCATCTTTGACAATTATGCTGAGTTGTCGATAAAAGAATGAGAGAGACTACGTCGTGCAGGTTCAACTGGTTGTGTTGACATCGCTGAGATGCACGAAACAGCGCCAATACCACAGCAGATAGACCAATTCTGGACTTCGGCTTCGAATAAGTCAAAGCTGGAAATATTAGTACGAGACGTTGCCATTCGTGACATAAGAGACACTTCACTGGTACTGAGTGGAATGGTTGTGGATGGCGAAGTTCTTCCCGCACAGCTATTTGAGCAGCCCGAAGGAGGACACACTGGTGACATAGCAGAACTCAGTAGCTGGCCGGAAGAAACGGATGCTCGTATCATTCCACATACCAATTGGATAGTTGAAAGAGGATGTGAACGTGACATAGTAATTTCGAACGACACCGACAGTGTCGTTCTGTTGCTGCGATACATGGAATACTTTTTGAAAAGACACATGAAGGAGTTGTGGGTACAGTATGGTGTAAGTACGAAACGGCGACTCATACCACTCCATATTTTATATGCGACCGGCGATGACGCAGTGAGCAAATTTGGTGCAAAACATAGTGCCGTTATAAGGAACACAGAAACGTACTTAGCCAATTTCGGAGAGTCTGACATTCTTGACGAATATGAAATTCAGATGGATGAGCGTTATCTTGTGCAAGTATGGTCTGTCTCTAGGTCAAAAACAACGGCGTCTACGTTTGATGAGTTACGATTTCAGTACCATACCAGACGCACTGCTATAAGGGCTACTATATGTATATATGGACTTTCCCCAACGTCCAGTGTTGTCCGCGGACATATAACACGATCATTATTTGTGGTGCAATCACACTTTTGGACGATATGAGCGCACTTGATCCCACCAACTTTGGCTGGATTAATGTAGATGGTTCTCTGAAACCAGAACAATTTTTGAAACGATTACCTGTATCCGTGCTAACAACATGTAACTGTGGTGGCAGATGCGACTCCAATCGGTGTGGCTGCAAATCTAGTACCGTTAAGTGTGTGTTACTTTGCCACAAAAAAAAGCAAATTATGGTCAAAACCTGTGACAACACAATCGGGCTGTTCACTCGAAAACAATTGGAATAGTATTGTTAAGACTTGCATAAGGTTTACAGGTGTTTAATTGAACGATGACTTATAGTGTAACAGACACAGTTATTGTCGTCACCCAGCTTTATGAAAAACGTTTGATATCGTCCCTAATATTTGTGGCTGCAGTAATCGGTATTAGTAACACTGATGTGAGTAGACTTTTACTAGGATTGATATGTCATACATAATGCTTACTGCTACTGATTATCTGTGGAACAATCAATTATTATGCGTAAATATGCATACATGTTATCGACGTAATTAGTATGTGCTACGATTCAGTTAGTTGTCCAATACAATAAATGGTATAATTTTCTTTTTGTTCTCGATTTAAGTTCTTACATCCAAATCAGACAATTTAGAGGTGTATATTTTTCGCATTACCTATTTAAATAACCGGGTGTTCACTATTTATTGGAAAGTTGATTCTTAGTTCATATATATGAGCGATTTAAATCGTCGAAATTTGGCGGCCATTTTGAAAAAACAATGTCAGAAATGTAGCAATGCATTATTTTCGCAGCAATGCCAAACACATGTTCCAAATATATGCAAAATGCATCTACAGTAGTCATTTTAGCTATACATGTGTGCCGTACACAGGTTTTTCTTAGTAATATTGGCGGCCATCTTGGATTATTGTTTGCAAATCGCGAGAGATTGTGGATAAACGTGCCCAGAGTGTTATGAATTTGACAGATAGTGGAAATAAATATTGATTAGATGTATGTATGCCTTGCAGAGATAAATTGATGTCTGATATAGTGTTTTTGCTGTTTAAAACGGCGTCCATCTTGGAGTTGTGGCTGCAAATAGGAGACTTTTGTAACATAAACAGTTGCAATATGTTGGATATACTCTAGTCATTCAAAACAGATACCAAAAGTATGTCCACATGTCTTTTATATATGAAATTATGGCTCATCCAGCGTATTATGAGTGAAAATGGCGGCCATCTTGGATTTTGTCTCTTCATTGACGTTTGTCGCCTATCTCAAAAGTCTACCTGGGTTATTATCGTAGCCTATGGGTCATATTACCAAATTAAATGTCAAAAATCGCGCCGCAAAAAGTATATGCGGACTTGTATTAGGGAGCCTGGACTAGTAACGGATACGCGGCAGTTTGGTGGTCTGAGAACTTTGGCCCAAACTTGTGTCGTTTTTTCGATTAATTGATTTCCGTGTTTACTGACAATACTGATACGGAAATCTATTCTTCGCAAAGACGACATAAGTATGTACCGAAGTCAACCAAATTCAGCTTGTGAAGACGCGTTTACTGCTCCATATTTCATCAAAATTTGTTGCATATTAAGGAAACTATAAAATAATACTTACTTTGGAGTGGGCGCGCTTTCACCACTTTCAACGATTGTTGTTATATCACAAAATCGAGGATGAATTAATTTTGGCCTCGTTGACTGATATTAAAGGAGCTGTTTGACAAATCAAGCCTCAAGACAACTGTTGGATTATGCAAATTGAGAAATTATATCAAATAAACAATTTGTACTTCAATCCATGGTTGAAGCAGAACAAAAACCTATCGAAAATGTGTTTTGATTGCAATTTTTGAAAGTGAAATCTCCGTTGAATGTTACGGTAATCTATATCTAAAAATACGCGGCGGTCAGGTGATCACAAGGCGCACACCGGAGTGACGCTACGTTATACAACAAGACGACGAGATATGACGTGCCAGTGTCGTTGCCGCATATACCGTTGCACGGCACGCCACTTGTTTCGCGCCAAATGTCTTAAAATTAGATAAGTATGTTAAACTTAATTAGTATACAGACTTAATTAGTATTGGGAGTCCCCAGTGTGTGTTATGTATGTTACTGTATACATATATATGTATCGTGGATGTTTATGGTCTGCCTATGATATATGCATTTTGTTTCCTAATTGATAACAGTCTCACAAATCGTCAATGTGTTCCTTTAAAACAAATATACCTTAGGATGGTTTAGGTTTAAATCAATTACGGCCATATAGAGCTCTATAATGTATCAACATGGTCCCGACGTTGGCTTCGGGGACGGATTTTTAGTGTCGGAAATATGACGTACTAGGTAATGTTCCAGTGAATGGCGACCAATGGAGGCCCTGATCAGATCGCGTGGACGCATGCATGATCCTGGACTATACCAGTGGCAAACTTCTTAAAGTTCATTCTCACAATCGGATAAATTGGGCTTAAGGATATAGCGACCAGTGTAGATTCATATCAGCCTTTGCATCCGCACAGTCTGATCAGAATCTGCACTGTTCGCTATTCCACGAATTTAGCAACCGCCATGTGTCTAGTATGGATCGTCACCAGGCTACATTAGTGTGACATTTGATCAGAAGTTACACTGGTCCTAAATCCCATAAGCCTCGTGTCACAGCCACAAATACATATCGGGTATAGAATAAGCTTTCAACATGTCAGTTATGGAAGTTCTTCAAGCACATTACGGATATAATAGATCTATGCGATAAGACAGGTATTCCCAGAACCAGGTCTAATTACTTTACATTGTATAGACAATGCTCAAATAGGAGACACGCCATGTGATTTTGTACCTGTGCATTTCATTAAATACGTTTACAAAATTTACAGTATTTTCCGTAAATTGCGTCAAAAGTTGATGAAATTGTTCAGAGTATATGCGGAATTATAGTAAAATATTGTTAAGCATTTCATAACATTCCGCAGATGTCCAAAGGTACATACTCGCAGGGCGTGTCTAATATATGGCTATGACTGGATAATTGGTATGTATATCCAGATCGGACTCTGAATCCACACTGCCTGATGAGTGTGTGCACTGCTCGCCATTCGGTTGGCGAAACACCGAGCGTGCCTCAGATAAGCAGACTAATGTAGATCCAGATCACAGTGTGCATCCACATAGTCTGAACAGTATCTTCACTGTTCGCCATACCGTCGATGAAACACCCGTCATGTTTCTAACAAACACCATAGATATTTGTCAGGCTACAGGAATGTACTTATTTGACCAGGAGCTGCACTGGTCATAGATCCGATAAACCCTATTTCTTCAGCCACTGCCACAATTATAAGTATACAGTCAATCCTTACATTTCATATGGGAATATAGTTTTCGCCGGGGAAGATGTGTATAATTTATATGATCTAGTGTACATTCAGTTTATTAAACAATGAGGTATTAAGTTAATAGTATCGACATTTTCCGTAAGTATATGTACCTGTGAATATTAGATGATTTATGTGTATATTATTATGCCTGCGTTTTACAACGTCGGAGTCGAATATGTGTTTTGCGTATTGGAAACAGGTCGTTAATGCACGCACATTAATTTTATAACAAATTAAGCAGTCAGAGAAATAAGCATTCGGCCATGAAAACAAAAAATCGATTGTTTTCATGGCAATTTTATTGTTGTGACTTTCCGCTAGTTTCTAATGATAATTAAGCATTTGTATTAGCAATCTACCATCCCTGCCACGCATTATTTACCTGTGTGATTAAAAATAGCCGTTAGTGTCATATATAGCAAACGTTGCCATTTTCCGATCGATATTCTTATTAAGACAAGAATGGTAAAATATTGGGCATTATCCAACAATATACTAATACATACAAAAGCGCTATATAATGTAATATTTGATGATCAAATAATTACGAATTAAATATTTGTCCATTAACAGAACTGTGCAACTTCCTGAAGAAAATACTCAATAAGTTTAAAACACCATAAGAACATCACACATTGTATATGCTGCTTTTATTATATTGTACGTACTTTCGCTTCCAATTGAAACACCCTGGGCCGCAATACGTCAATATGTCTTCCATATGGACGTCTCTTGATTTCATATTGGTCAGTCAGTGTCGAAACTATGGTTCATCTACTAGCAAATTAGTTCCTGGCCTTTAAAGCATCACAAATTTGTTGATTTTATATATTGTTTGTATATTTTTGATGCGTATACAAATATGGAGTAATGTAAGTATATAAGATGAAAGGTTATTTGATTTGTATGTGGATATATGTCACTCGTTATATTAGGCCGCGCAACGATATTGCGCTCCTAAGTCGCGCTGAGCATATATCCACATACGTGTACAAGTCGTATAAGCTATAACTATATGATACATATGTTGAAATTATTATTGAAAACGGATATTTGTATGAACACAATATGTCGCCATGGTAATATATATATATATATTATTTGATATGTATGAGGATGAGCGTGCGATATTGCGCGACTTTATGTTTAGTGTCTCGTTTGGGCCGCTCAGTTGTGCCCAGTTTCCGACCCCACGATTTACAAATTTCGGCGGGGTGCCTCGTTGTGCCACGTTCTCGCCACATGCTAGCTGTCATGCTGTCCCCTTGTTTTAGTCCTGCTATCGCCTCGTTGTGCCACGTTGTGCCTCGTTATGCCTCGTTATGCCTATAGCTGGTCCGGCGCCTGATAAGTTTGTGGAGGTTACATTGCATTACAATTAAGAACAAACACGTACAGCTCATCCGGGCATATCAGGATGTTTTAGAAAATGTACTATAACAAATCAAAATGTGTTTTCATGAAGGCCCTGTGCAAAGTGTTTTACTTTAAGATATATGACGATACTAGGACTGCTGAGTTGTTTCAATTTTTCACCGATATCAGTACATAAGTATCACATTTTCTATCGTGCTGAACGCAATAAGAAGGACATTCGATATGTATGTACCTATATGGGTGAAAATAGAAACAACCCAGCGGTCCTAGTATCGTCATATATCTTCAAGTACACTACTTTAAACAGGTTCATGATGAAAATACGTTTTTCTTGTTTATAGTAAATTTGTTTTCAAAAAATACTGATATGCCCCTAAAGGTACATGCCCACTCAGTAGGCACAACATGTTCTTTATATCAGGACATCATCTGAGAAATTTTATGGCAAAATAAACATTCCATCATCATCACCACACGTATTGATTGACATTATTATACATTTTATGTCCGACGTAAATTTACACACATATAATAGGGGCGAATAACAGTGTTTCCTTAAAATGTTAACGGAAATTACTATTTATTCTCTGTATTTATTTGTTGATGTGCAATAATAATACTTTATAATGTGTCGAACACATTATTTTTTCAGGTGACGCATTTAATTAGTATAAATAATTAATAAATAGCATGCCACATTTGCATATGAAAATAGATTGATACCACCGTGCGTCACTATCAGTAAAATAACTATTACTAAATGAATATATCTGTATAGCGGGCACTTGTTATTTTTAGAACTTGTGGAATAGTGACACAATTATACACTTATTTAATTCCTATAAAGAACAGTTTGTGCTTACTGAATGGGCATGTACCTTTAATAGTCCGCGTCCTGGTGAATACCCAGGTCAAAGTTCAAACTGATATCTGAAAAACATATTGACGTCTGGCATTGTATTGTGTTTCAATGGGAAACGAACGTATATATATAATAATTATATTGACACTGTTATTTGACAGAGTACATGCACTTGTTTATGCATGCATACTTTCCTATTATGTCATTTGTACAAACATGATCGGAGTGAATAAATATATATATTATATAGTTACGTACTTTCGTTTCCCATTGAAACACAATACAACGCAACGTCAATATTTTTCCATATTGACGTCTCGTGAGTTCATATTGGTGTTCATGATGTGCGCAATGATATTGCGCTCCTAAATGCATATATCCACATACAAATCAAATAACCTATAAGTATATGTATTTAATGACAACTTTAATGAGGATAGCATGTAAAAATGAATGACAATACTAAGTTAAGTGAACAATTTTACTATTTGAGAGGACTTTATCAAATAGGAACAAATATGCATTATTAGCATACCATAACCATATACGATACAAATGTAAAGCATGCTGTAGTATAGACAGCAGACTTATCTACGTTTAACACAGAGACGCGTGGTACGAAATTGCCACGTCACAAATAACGTCACGTATCTGTGGCAACCAGTCGCGATCGCTAATGATAACAGACGTTTCGGACCATCCACATCTCATATATGTAATTGCAATAATAATATCCTAATTGCTAGTCTCATTAGTAAGCTTGCATCCAACATAGACTAATGAAGTAATATATAAATATATATAAATCATGAATTACTTGGCTAAGAATTTACCACAAATGAATTACGAGGAAAACAACAAAACACGAGAATAACACTCAGGTGGAAGACCCTATACTTGGCTCATTTGAAAAATGTTACCCTACCTACCCATTCCCATACACTATACGTTACTGTATTTTCAAGGTAGATACGAGCTTGGAAAAATGCCATATACAGGCTCAGTTTCGGGCTCGCTCAAACACAACAAGTTTCGATTTTTCTGCTGACTTACGTCTTTGGCAATTATATTCACTTTAAATACTTGTGTATAGTATAGTGTTAGTTAAACACATTTAAGTTACCACAGTTACAGATAAATGTATCTGTCTGAAATAATCCCACACAACCAGCATCACGCATCGCCACCTGATTGGTTGATTCGATTAGGCTTATATTTAAGGTTGAAATTTGGCTCGAAAACCTTACATACCCGGTGATTGGTTCAACTAATTTAGGAGTATTTATGATACTCCAGTTCTGGGTTTCCCGTGACGTTATTATGGATCATTCTGTGAATATAACAAAGGAAATCCGAAAGTAAAGTTCACGGAAGGTTATATCGGAATGTTAGGATGCAAATCAAAATAAAAGCCTTAGGACGTTTTAGATAATTCAAGGTTTTTGGATGATACGTATTAGTCACAAATTGTTACATTTGCATTACTGATGTTTATTTCAGTGATCCACGTCAATATGTTGAAACTGTAATGCGATTTCTGCAGGTACATGCCCACTCAGGCACAACTTGTTCTTTATAGGAATTAAATAAGTGTATATTTGTGTCACTATTCCACCAGTTCTAAATAATACGATAGCCCGCTATACAGATATAATCATTTAGTAATATTTATTTTATACCGATAGTGACTTGCGGTGGTATCACGCTCGTTTCATATGCAAATGAGGCATTATGTTTTTTCTAATTATGTATACTAATTAAATGCGTCACCTGAAACAAATAATATTTTTGACAGATTATGAAGTATGACCATTGCACATCAAAACATAAATACATATAATAAATAGTAATGTCCGTTAACATTTTACGGAAACACGGTTATCGCATCTGATATCAGTGCGGAAATTTACGTCTGATATAAATTGTATAATTGTGCCAATCAATACGTCGGATAACGGTGAATTAACGTTTATTTTGCCAGAACATGTCTCAGATGATGTCTCTGATATAAACAACAATTTGTGCCTACTGAGTGGGCATGTATCTTTAACACATTAGTTATGCTTCCATAACCCACAAAAATGTGTGACATTTATTCCGACATACAATTATCGCCTCGTCTTCGGTAGCTAATTTGCCCGTAACTAACTAAATGCTAAAAGCAGATGCTTGAAGTGAATGTATTTGAATACATTTATCGATTACCAGAGACATAATTCAGCGGTATTTTTGTGAATCGGGGGCCCGTTTCACTAAACTTCTTACGATTAAAATGTTCATAAGTGCAAAATTATGATAGTCTAACTTTCACATTATCAATATTTTCTTGTAAACAACTATTGGATTTACATTTATTGAGCATAGGCTGCTATGCAGCCTACGCTCAATAAATGTAAAGCCATCAATTTAAATTTACAAACGATCCTAAATTTGCACTTACGAACTTCTTAGTCGTACGAAGCTTAGTGAAACGGGCCCCTGATTCGCCATGGAATGAAATGCTAAGTGGTTATTTGGCATACATTTAATTTGTCATATTGCTTATTTTTACGGTCCTTTTGGGCTTGATTTGTCAAACGGCTCTTTTAATACTGTAACGTTCTGGTGATCACCGCCTGAACTGCACCTGATCTGAAACCTCTCTAGTTTTGCAATCATACTTTATTGGCACGCAATTGATGGTGTAATGAAGTTGTTCGAAATTAGCCTAATCTGAAACGTCACCCCAAGGTGACCCAGCGTGGGTGCGACCTTCAAACCAGTCAAATTGATTGTACAGCACTAGCGAGCACGTTGTACACTGATCACCCATCTCATGAAGCATGTGAAATACCCAATGCCCTGTTCTCACTAGTGCAAAAGCTGGTAACAAATAGTCTAAAGTGAGACATGCTTGTCAAAATAGTATTATGTAGTTCTCGATACAGAGGCTATAATTTTACAATATCAGTCGACGAGACAAACATAAGGTAAAGTATCCCCTGTGTCTCGTTCTACCATATACCGGAGTTCGTGTGTATTGTATAATAAATACATAACTACCTTTGCACGTACATTTTTGTGCTCATAAATGTGGCTGTGACTGGACAAATATGAGGCTTATCATTTTTTCGACCAGTGCATATCCAGATCAGGCTGATCAGGATCTGCACTGTTGGCCGTTCCATAAACAAAACACCCGTTATACGTCTAGCAAGTAATCTATATCAGTATTAGGCTACAGAGGTGTGCTACTAGTATTTGATCAGGAGCTACATTCCATACAAATCTCACAAGCCCAGTTTTTCAAGTCACAGCTGTAAATAATCATGTTGTTTTGCTCAGTGGTATCGAAGCGGCCGACTGTGCACGGTTTGGCAGTGATTTTGTTAATTATATCTGATTAAGATATCGAACATAACAATCATATCGCCTTTGTCCCTATTCATTTATGGTTGTTTGTTGTAGAGGTGGCAGGTTGAAGGCTATCGCTGTAGCGATATGAATTCATTGTGACATGATCGACATGAATTTTCTTCCAGTTTCTGAATTTACTGTATGAATGTCAACTGCAATATGTTTATTAGTTACCCTGTGAGGTTCTAACTCGTGACCGTTTTCACTGATGTATGTCACACTATCCCTTCGACAAGTCTCACGGAGTAATGAATTATTGGCCGGAATTTACCCTCCGCATTACTCTAGATTAAACATTATTAACTGTGACATGCATGGTATGAAATAAAATTTTAAAATTTTGGACCATGAACGGCGGTATTGTACGTGACCTTTTTCATCAAATACACGAAACTATAAGCGGCATTATTTGGCTCCGAAGGCTAAACGACTGCCAGCCTGATACTTGCACACACACATCACTCACTGCATACGGGACAGTTTCATACCATCGTGAATTATCGTCTCTTTTTTTTAAGGGACAAGCCGCGAAAAGGCCGTAGCTGGGCCCCAAAACATATCTTACATCGTGCATAACCCAGCCCAATATGGATCCTTCACCCCTTTACCTGGACCAACCCTCAACTGGCATGTCTGCGAGCCAACTCCTACCGTTAAATATAACATAACTATATTTTGACCGATTTGTTGATAAATAAGTAACAAGTTATCGTCTTCGGACTATTAAGAAGTGTTGATGCATTATTGTTCGGTGTATTTAAATCTCATATGAGACACGCCATGTGACTTAGCACCTAAGAACATGTGTGTTATCTGTTGAAAAATATTTACAGAATAAATGATGTTTTCCGTAAATGACGTTGCATTTGATATTTCGACGTCATTTATGGAAAGTATCACAGTTTCTGTAAATGTATTGCACATTATCCTAGGTCAATATCAAGGAGCATGATCACGTGGTTACAACAACAACAACGTCGCCCACTCCAAAGTAAGTATTATTTGATAGTTTCCTTAATATGCAACGGATTTTGATGAAATACGGCGCAGCAAACGCGTCTTCATGAGCTGCATTTGGTGGTCTATGGAGTTTGGCACAGACTTATATCGTTTTTGCAAATAATCAATTTCCGTGTCGGAGACACGGAAATCGATTCTTCGCAAAAACGACAGACGTTTGTGCGAAAATACAGATACCACCAAATGCAGCTTAACAACACGCGTTTGATGCGCCATATTTAATCAGAATCCGTTACGTATTAAGGATACTATAACAGAATCGGTACTTGTTGTTGTTGTTAGTACCACGTGATCATACACCTTGAATATGACATGTCATGTCCCATATATGGCTGTGATCGGAGACATGGGAGCATTGCCTGTGCGATTACCAATAACACTGACCACATACTACAATGTACACATTTAAGGAATAAAGCAATGGGCTGTTCCGTTTACTGGGATGACAATACATATGGTCCGTTTAAAGTGCCTGGAGTCCGAAGGAAACTTTAAACAGAGCAAATGTATTGTAACCACAGTAAACGCAACAGCCCATGATCGTATTACTTATATTTACACGCGCGACATGCGGGCCGCCGCCATCTCGTTATCAATTCTCGACGTATTTTGCTGAAAGTTTGTCAGATTTTGTAAATGAAACATTAATTGTAGCTGTTACTGGACCATTGTAGTGTTATGCTTCTAACAAGCAATATAGACAGTTATCAGGCTACGGGAGTTTGCCATTTGATCAGGAGCTACACTGGTCACAAGTCCTATAGGCCCCATTTAGCCAGTCACAACCACAATTAAAGAGGCTGAAGCGAGCTGGCATATATGAATACGTGGTTTTAACTGGGAAAATGTGACTTATGGGATTTGAGAATAGTGTAGTTCCTGATTAAGTAGTACACTCCTGTAGATTGATAACGATTTAATTTGCTTGCTACAACCATGGCGGGCGTTTTACTGATGGAATGGCGAACTCATAAGTCCCATTTTTCTATTCACAATCACATACAGTGGAAATCTCTAAACCGAACACTCGCGCAAATATGAATGTTTAACTTACATGTGTTTCGCTGCTATGTATCTCTGGCTACAATGACTTTTCTTCATTGCAAAACACTAGAATCTGTAATGAAGCGATAACATGTCCTATTTACAGCGGAACATTTCCAAATCTGACACCCTGGGCACCGCCCAGGGTGTCCGGTTTGGAAAGGTTCCACTGTATTTG